>OX596071.1:7740179-8002679 GCA_951394065.1 Venusia cambrica
CTTGGGATCAAACCCAGGACCTCTGGATTGGACACCAATGGGTGAACCACTAGACCACAGAGGTGGTTAAAGAGAGATACTTTGGTCTCCTTTCATAATAAATTAATTAATTAAATACAACCACTAATGTCTATTAATGGGTGCACTAAAGTCAAACCAGCTCATATAAAACAGGACAGAACATTGATAATCAAGACAAACATTCTTGTATTGTCTCACATACCCAATTAGAAAAGGACAGAGCTAGCTAACCAATAACAATATTGACATAGATGTAAATTCCTAATTTCTAGTACTTCTGATAAGGATAACTAGGTTAATAGAGTATTTGGATCAATAAAACAATGGACAATGAGAACAGGGATTGGATAAAACCAGTTTGTGTCTGTTGCTGTTGGATATTGGTTCAGGTTTGATATACTAGTCGCTCATGACATTTATAGGTATTGCGTAACAGTAATTATACTTGTGATAACAAAATTAATTTCCAAGGCTATATTATTACCAACAATAGCATGGGCAGTTGGGCACATAATCTATGTTGTGATTTTGCTCTTTTCAATAACTAGTTTGACTTTGCCCTCCTAATGAACAGACATATGACCATAATAGAATGTTTTTTGAACACCAAAATGGGGAGGTATTTAATACTTGGATGAGTTTTTTCTGGAATTAAACATGAATATAATAAACCTTGTTATTGCATAGTCACTGTGTTTGTACAACTGTCATCAACAATTTCTGTTCCCCTAAATGTATCATGGATAAAGAGCATGCCATGAGGAACAAAGTAGGCTACTTATTATATTTGAGAAGGTACCACACAGGTGAAACCAGGGGCAAAAACTAGCTATGAATTAAGTTCCCATCAGAGCCCTTATTCTGTATGGACAATAGTGTCTTCATGCACCCGCGTTACAATATGTCAATACAATGATCCATGCAGATATTGTAAGGCAGGCACGTTAGGACTCGATTGGTCATACAGAATAAGGGCTCAGTAGTATTGACAACTGGGATATCATATCTATAGAGATATGTCAGAGCAAGATTACCAACAGTGAAGCCCTTAAAAGGATGTCTTGTCTGCATGCATTACATAAATTATATTATGACTGTAATTAGACAATTTGTGTCTGCATTTTGCATCTACCAAGTACAAATCTTTGATTATTATAAATAAAAAGGTGTTTTTCATAATAATTTTAAAGGTGATGCCCAATTTTTATCAAATTAATTTTTACTATTTATTAGACTATTAGTAATGATACAATAAATTAACTCAGCAGGCCCACAGTATACCAAAATCTATGAATGGTCAGTATTTATTACTCAATTTTTAAACCAGACCATACCTAAAATTAATGAAATTGTACCTACCTACATTCTCAAACAAGTTTTGGTATGTAGTGTTATGAATCATCAATGCAAATTTACATTGCCAACAAGTTTTGGCAGCATTGTGTCTAGGGGAGAGACCTACGACAACAATACTGTAATTATTGCAGCTACAGGCGGGAATGGGGTATTGAAAAAGTCTATGAATGCTGGGAAAATATCATGAGAACTAAAGAGGGTTTGCTGTATGGAATGGGTAAAACATGTATGCAAGGTGTACTTACACTTCAAGGATGCGGTCTCCTTTCCTGATGCCGGCCAGCTCCGCAGCCCCTTGCTCCAGGACTGCGCTGACATGCTGTAAGGGAGCGTAGAGCTCCCCGTTGATCGATCTCAGCTGCCCACCTTCCGACACTTGGCCCCGGACGTTGAAACCGAAACCAGTATCACTTTTGTATATCGTAACGCGCCGGGGGCCATTTGCAATATCTGTAATCTTATTATTCTTGTCTAATCTGCTAATACTGTTATTATCGGTTCCCGTCTCGGCCATTTTGGACAATTTCCATTTCCATTTTTCTTTCAAATCAAGATTTGATACGTCAAACTGTTTTGATATGTTTTCAGCATAACAAGTGCCAAATGTCAATGTCAAAAGTCATATAGTGATGTATACGTTATGCTGCTTTTTCGGAAAACATTTGTTGCGGTTTTTTCTGCACGTTTTGAGGCACTGCGTCGGCTGCCTCTCACCTCATAATCCACAGAACACTAATTCATAATCGCTCAGAAGGCCTTGTTACCAATCTGATCGAATGTCATCTGCATTCCAGATTAATCCCTACATTATGTCGATATTTCAATCAATCATTGCCATTGATATTATATACTTACTTATTTAATTAATTGACATAATTGAAATATTTAAATCTGATGCACAAAAACATGGTTCCTTAATATTTATCTAGGAAATTAAGTCTAACTAGTTTAGCCTCCAGATGTCTAAACTAGGCTGAAAGTCAGTACGATAGACAGCTGCGCTCCCCCTGATTTGTTACCAAGAGTAAAGGATATCAAATTCATAAAATTAAATTGCTATCAGTTATTTTATACATACAAAGAAAAAAATATTATTCATCAAATCATTTGGTTAGGTACATAATTTGGTATTGATATTATTTTGTAATGTCATAATGGTTATTTGATATCAATTTAAAACATTCGATAAATTAATTATTGGAAAATTAATACTAAATATATAGTAGTTTAAAACACACGAACAATATTTTCATTTGCGTTAAAACTTAATTTAGCCACACAATTAATTAAAGGTGTGTCGAGGAAATGTGTATGAGTTTGTGTGAGAGGGTGTGTGATGGTGTGTGTGTGTGTGTGTGTGTACAATAAGTGGCGTGAGTATATGAGCGTAGTTATGGGTCTCCCGAGAATACCAATCTCATAAGAGTCTGGGCAACGGGAGATCCAGTGGGTGTGTGTATTGCAAGTATATGTAGTGTTTGGTTATATTATAGGTAATCAAATGAGTATATGAGTGAATTAATAAATTAATAGAGGATTTTTATTCTACAACAATAAGCAGGTCCTCTGTGCTGTCGTAAGAGTGGTTTTTAAGTATTATATTAATAGTCGATTTAAATTGAAAGTAGTTAAGATGACGTAAGCTCACTTCCCTAAAGAGTTTATTGTATGTGTACCCACCCAGAAAACAAGGAAAACGTTTTATAAATGCGGTGTTTATTCGGATTTTATCATAAACTTTGTCATTGCGACTTCTTCCTCGATCCGCTGGACAAAGTTTATCCAGAACTATTAGAAGCCTAAGTAAAAAGAGTTGACGTACTGTAAGAACATCGGCCTCTTTATAGAGTATGGTAGTTGAAAATTTATAAGGAAGATGTCTGCTAACTTTAAGAACAGCACGTTGTGCTCGTTCCAGTGGGAGCATTATGGTTTTAGGTGCTCCTCCCCAAGATTTAATACAGTATGCTAGTAGACTTTGGCAAAGAGAAAAATATATGATTCGAATAGTATCTTTATCAGTAACGTGACGAATATTTTCTAAAAAAGCAATTAACTTTCTTACTCTACCAACTAGGGATAATATGTGTTGTTTAAAAGATAACTGTGAGTTCAGGATCACACCCAGATAGCGTATATCAGAAGTTCTTTCCAAATGAGTACAGCCACAAGCCTTTTGAACACATAGGGTGGGATTAGTAGAGTCGGTGTGGGCAATTATATTAAAGTTAATAGAAGAGCTTTTAAGTAGAGAAAAGGTGATTAACTTTGTTTTGACAGCGTTTAGCTTGAGGAGACTACTAGATAACCAATTAGTTAAGTAATTGAACCATCCTGAGCATTTTAAAGACATCATTCCAACACTGACCCTTGAAAACATGCGCGGTGTCATCAGCATACGCAAATATGTTTCCATGTGGTAATTTCAGGCTATAAAGCTCATTAATATAAGTTAGAAAAAGTGTCGGCACGAGAATACTGCCTTAGGGCACACCAAATTTCACTGAGGTGTCAGCGCTTGTGGTATTATTATTTTTTACACATTAAGTTCTATCAGTGAGAGTCTTTTAAGAGTTGTAATGGTAACCCACTCACTCAAGTCTCTGTAGTAGGTGTGGAATCGACACAGTATCAAATGCCTTGGCTAAATCTAGAAAGATCGCCAGGCACTTATGACCAGGGTCGAGGCTCTTAGCTATAGAGTCGGTCAGGGCGCAAACAGCATCAGCAGCGGATCTGTTTTGACGGAAACCATATTGATTTACAGATAGGTGACTGTGTTTCTTTAAATAGTTTACTGATCTTTTATTATGAATGCGTTCAAGAATTTTTGAGAAAGTGGGAAGGATAGAAATTGGCCAATAATTTTGATATCATTCTTAAGGCCGCTTTTGTGGATTGGATGAATGATTGTTTTTTTAAAAGCTTTAGGAAAACATCCTTGTCTAATGGCAAGGTTACAAATGTGGGTAACTAATCCAGCAAGAACAAATTTATTTTCTTTGAGTATAGGAGTAGATATACCATCATAGCCCGCGGTAGCTGTGCTCTTGAGTGAGTTTATGATCATAATGACCTCAGAAATATCTGTATCCAGCAGCGACAACGAACCGATTGCGGAAATACTTAGTGATGGGTTGTTGGTTGGAAAATCTATGACTGAAAAACGTAGAGTAGTTTTGATGCTATGTGCAATACTTTCACCAACGCCAGTAAAATATTTATTTGGCGTGTCTCCGCTCGTTGACGCTACCTAAAAGTTCCGTGGAACGTATTTTGTTGGGTTTTAAATTGGCTACATTATTAATTACTTGCTAGATATTTTTTAAGCTATCCGCTTGTTGGATTTGTGATCGTACAAATTGTTGTTTTGTCTTACGCAATACGCGAGTTAAAATGTTCCGATACCTTGAGTAAGTTAATTGCAGTGTGCTGTTTTCAGGAGAGTTTCTTAATTTCCTGTGCAACTTGCACAGGTCTCTATTTCTCATGCAGCGAATTAATTCTGGTGTTATCCACGGTTTGATAGAGGTTTTTCGCTTTGGCAACTTCACTGTTTTGGTGTTAGCTTTAATCATCTAAGATTGCTATGATCTTAAAGTTGGATAAAGATTTTAGCGTGTCATCTAAAGATTGTAAATAATTATCGGTTTTGTCAAAGGCAGGGGGTCTATAAAGAGCAATGATAGCGATAAGAACTTATGTCTTTTAAACCCTATTTATCTAAAGTCAAACTTTTTGAGGGGTTTGTATTTCCGTACTCCTTTGTAATATATATGTACCTAGTAGTACATTTTTGTTTAAAGAAAATCCATGGATGATTCTAAATCACTGTTACTTGTTTTATATTTCAGAGTAAAAGATTCCTTTTCAACATTTACGGACTTGATATCTTCTAAATAAGTTCGCTGTTCCCTCTTTCGGAGCTTGTGTTGTGATGAGTGATCATTATAATTATAAAAATAAAGGTAAAGTCATTACCTTCACAAAGTTTTTTTTTAAATTGAGTATTTTGACACAATATTCAAAGTCAGATATCCGCCATACGGTGCTATTCGTAAGGATACAAGTTTGGTTGCATGATCAAGTTCTTTTTATCGCGTTATGGAAAAGAGCCGTAAGGGCTCATAGAGTAGTAATGTCAAGGAATGTTATAAAAAAAATGAAGTTACGTGTGCGACTACAATAAGTTTTTAAAATATTTTTTATGAAAAATATGACAATGAGAACATTATTGATCTCATCACGCTGATTCGGAATCTATTGCTAACTCATTTTTGAGTAAAACTCTACTTACGGTTGTCTTAATTAGGATGGCAGTATGTACGCACGTAGGTAGTAATTCTTAAGCGTAACAAAATAACAATAATTAGATAATACTTTATTATGAGAACAACTTAAATGAATAAGTAGGTACACCGACAGTAAAAAATAAATCTAAAAGCCCACTGAAAAAGATTAAAAGCTTTAAGATCTAATAGTAAAAAAACCTTTATCGCGATTACTTGCAATAATAAAGGTAATAATAAAGTAATGTATAATTATTCAATAAAAAGTACAATTAGACTAACTATAATAATATATAATAACTATAAATTAGGATCACAAAAGGCGCAAATATAGTGGTCTCGACAGAGCTTACCTATTTGAGCCTTTTGGGGTGGAGACCTTGGGTCCGTGGTGAGCCGGCACCCTCCGGGTTTTCAAAAATATTGCGGGGCTTTTGATTGAGGCGACACGTGACCCAAGGGCTGGCTCTTATTTAGGCCA
Source organism: Venusia cambrica (assembly GCA_951394065.1). Classification (NCBI taxonomy): domain Eukaryota; kingdom Metazoa; phylum Arthropoda; class Insecta; order Lepidoptera; family Geometridae; genus Venusia; species Venusia cambrica. The sequence goes on from OX596071.1 coordinate 7,746,327, forward strand.
GCGAATTAGCATAGCTATTCAGCGTGGCAATGCAGCCAGTGTCTTGGGCACGCTTCCGTCTGGTACTGGTCTGGAACAGTTGAGTTACCTATAGGCCGTTTGTAACGGTCCTTAGGTAATCTGACTGATTCCTTTGTACATAGTTAGTCTAATTGTACTTTTTATTGAATAAACTTACAATAATATTTTAAATAAATTATGATTCACCACACCTTAAAATCACAAACTTATTTATGTAAGAATATATTATTTTAGCTCCACTGATTTAAAACACGTATTGAAGTATGTTTGAATATCACCCTCATTACTGTAATACTCTTTGAACTACCTTGAATATGGTTATCAGCTTTGTTAGAATTAGAGGTCTAATATCAGTTCTCACTAAAAATTTAGAGAAAATTACCAACTAACTTTATGGTGTCGCTTAGGTACGCAACCCCGGATTGCTCTAGCTGGAGAATGGTGAGTGTGCCTTGTGCCACACTCACCATTCTCCCATGAAATTTAGTATATTCATCCCTCCTTATCCATGTCCTTATCTCCTCACCAACCGAGTTTTCCTAACGAGGGTTGACGTCAAGCATGACAGCCAAAACTCTTTCAGGAAGAAGACATGTTGTGCCGACCCTACCTAGTGTGGCTTAGCGGACAGTAAGACTGATAATGGCTTTGTTTTAAATTCTTAAAATAAAATAATTTTAAATTCATTGACATGTACTTTTTGTTCATGCGTCTTCTTTGCTGTCCAGCACTCTGAACCGTAGGTAGATTGAAGCTGGACGTACTGCCGTCTTATAGATTTTACCCTTTGTTTTTATAGGCATGCTTGGGTCACATAGAACGCCTGTCAGAGCTCTCCATTTTGCCATGCAATGTTTATTCTAAGCATTACATCGGCATCCACGTTCCATCGCTGGTTAGCAGAACCCAGATATTTGAACTGCTTCACCGCTGGAATTGGTGTTGATCCTATGTTGATGATATCTGGGCTGGGCTGTTTTAGTCCTGCTGGAATATACTTACCTACATCAAAAATAATTCATTTGAAATGTAACTGTACCTACTTTTTTTTTATTGTACCACGGGGATGTGCTTGGCCTTCATCTCGCATGATTTTTTAAGTTAGAATAAGGCCGAAAGTGCAAGCGCACTTCATCCGGAATCCTCAAAAAACTGAGGAACTGGCTATCTTGCATACGAGAACACAACAATTTGAGAATTGTTGTGTTCTGATCCTAGGTGGATCAACAACAAAGTCAAAGTAGACAAAGTCCTACCATCAACCAAATCAAGCACATTATTGTACTTCCCATGGGTTTCGAACCCGAGACCCCTGGATCTGACACTGGTGTAGGCAAACCAGTAGACCACAGGCTGTATAGCTTGACGTCTGTTAGTTTTAGCTAGCCTGCCAGCAGTTTGACTGTACAATTAGATACCTACCTACTTAGGTACCGTTTCTCAACAACAATTCTTAAATTGTTGGCTTCTGGCATTTTAGAAGTAAGATAGCCAGTTCCTTAGGGGATTCCAGGTGAAGTGCGCTTCCACCTACAGCCATAAAGCCTAAAGCCGCGTTTTGACGATAAGAGTTGACTGACGTAGTGTACTCTGACGGCCACTCTAATGGCACTTGTATTGTAGAAACCGGGCGTCCGAGTGCACTCGGACATGTACACTAGGCCAAGAAGGCCAAGAAAACCCCGTTGTAAAAAAAAGAAGACGATTTGAATTTGACACATCTCTTATCCAAAGTTTAATTATCAATCCCGCCATCTATTATTTTTTTATGCTACGACTTTTGGCTACGTCGGTAAAACAACAGATAGTTCATCGGTAAAGTTTCCGCTAGATAGCGGTGCTGTCGATTCAACGTGTAGCAAAATTTCATTTTCTTTCACACATCAAATCAAAATCAGCTGTGAACATCAGTATGGCCGCTCCATTGTTCAAAAAATAAAATTTGTTTTTGTAAAAGTTCATCAAAAAAATAGCAAAGCGCAGTTTTCGTACTTACACAATCAATTCGTTTTTATTACAAGTGGTGTTGATGTTGACTAAAAAGTGTTGCGTCATGACAGAGACCTCTCACTGACAAACAAAATAGTTCCTACAATAAAATTTGCGTTGTGGCTTGAGGATTTACCGAGACTTACTCGTGTTTTCTTCGTTCAGACGAGGGCTCATGCTACATTTAGATCGTCAGTGAAGGAATTATCATGAGTAGTGTAAGATTGAGTTTCGTATCGGTGAGCAGAATTGCAGTGAGAAGAAACGCTTCGCAGTTGTCATCTGGTAAGTGAATTTGCGTTCAATTCGGTTGTTTTCGCACGATTGGCTTTGCTCCAGGCCCGTGTCGCGATGCCGTGGGTTGTTGGTACGATACGTGCGTACTTATGTTTGATAACAATACGTGATGGGTTTATCGTGTTTGCCCCTGTGATTGTGTGATATGGCGGATGAGGCAGTCTACGTCGTCGATTGTGGGCATTTTTCCTTTACCCTGATCACCGCCTCAAGGCGAGCATCCGGCAAGGTCATGGGCGGCGTTCGTAATTGTATAATTTGTGTGCTGACCTTTCAAACCCTATAGGAGTCTTATCAGTGATTGTATGTACAAGTCTATTAGGACTATATAGTTGTGTCACAAGCAAAGTTTTGATTTTGTTGTTGTACAACATTTATACATCATATAATTACCTACCTTCCTACTTACCACAAAATGAATAATTAAATGCAAGGAGCATTGAATACATTAGTTGTGGCTGAAAACAAATCATCATAATCATGTGCCTTGTACCTAGTTGTTGACTAAGATGATAAAAAAAAGTGTTCTGGTCTTTTCTAAACTTGAACTAGGTACCACCTACCTACCTACTTAGAGTTATTCCAACAAGCAAATAAATTACAGGACATTAATTTTACATATCTATCTATCTAGCCCAAACCAGGCAAAGTGTACTATGTGAACTAGATTACAGATACAATGTTTATAATAGGTATCCTTTCTTTGTGCAAGCTGTGAGGCTGATTTAATCTTACACTGTTTATATATAAATAAACACAACAATATAACCTATATGGATTATCAAATGAAAGAACTTAAAGTTCTTAGTTGCATATCCCGCCATATCCTAATGTTTCAATCACTTTGTTTTCGATCACAGTTCATATTGAACCTGTTCCATAGTTACACTTATTTGCTACTCTTACAGGCTGTCTGAGTTGTGTTGTATTTAGAGCATTTTTATTTTAAGTCTGTACCTATATATATCATATTGTATTATATAATCAGATCCTTTATAATCTGATCTTATAAAAACATGAAAAGAAATCCACTGAAGTGTATTTAATAGATGTAATCAAATCTTCATGCGATAATTATAAAAACACCATCAATATTGCTCTGTTCATCAAAATACATTCAAAATACAGATTTTGTATGATAAGTGTGTAACTATTTAAAAAAAAAAAAAAGTATTCTATCTGTAATCTAGTAGTTCCCATATTACAAGCTATGCTTAGTTTGGGGCTAGATGGTGCTGTGTGATATTAAAGTGGTTTTATAGAACAACATTATTGATATGTGTTCTCATAGCAAAATTTAAAAAAGACTACAAGAATACTCATTAAAAAATAGCTTATTTGGTACTTTACCTTACCACACAAGGTAAACCAATTTAAGATAAAAAATACTTTTCTTTGAACCCACAGTGAATTCTGTTTATGAAGTACTCATAGATATTTAGACTATGCCCACCCTGAGAGCCCATTCTATTTATAAGTGAAATATTTTTTAATTTTTTTGAGTACTTCCGCAGATTATCTCATCATATAAAACTTACAAGCATTACTCCTATAGGTTTAATATAATAGTGTAGATTTATATTTGTGCTTGCTTGTTTACCAATCTGTCTATTCCCACTAGCTCAGGGCAGTTCAGTAAATGAAATGAATGTGCAACTTTTTTTCTCACTGCTGTAATTGAAACAACTTTTACACAGACTTTAAAATGACCGTCCCGCAACCAGTGGGAGTATTTAAAATGCCACACTTGACCAGCAGGTTGATGATTGTCGTGATGCACAATGCCATTTTTTGGACTGTAATGATTGATGGTGATGATAACTTAGAATAAAATAAATAAATAATTTATGTTTTAAAAACTAGAAGGAAAACTGCATTCAATGAAGAATATGATACCATTTTGTTTACCTGGATGTAGTATTTTTTCCAATTATTTTGAAGACACACAGATGCGTGATCCGTTTTTTCCATACTTTTGAGGTACCTAATACACCCTAAATATACCCAAATCGCTTCAAGTGTGCCTATATCATTTGATGAGTTCCCTCGATTTCTCCAGGATCCCATCATCAGATCCTGATCTGACGACGATGGTACCACCTGTGAAGTATTCCCTTACAAAAAAAAAAAAAAAACAAACAAATTGGTCCAGGCGTCTTCGAGTAATCAGGGAACATAAAAATAAAAAAACGAAAATTGAGGGCCTCCTCCTTTTTTTGAAGTTGGTTAATGATGGTTATAAGTAGGTCACAAATTGTCCTGTAACAGGTAAGTAAGTACCTCATGACCATAACATGTAAAATTGCTGATTACAGCAGCTAAGGTAGGTACTATTATCATGAGTTCATTGACCCTGAGGTTACTGATACACACTTACCATTGTTTGTTGATAAAAAATTTACAGTTTTGTGTCAGAATTCTACATTAGCTTTTTTATCACCATTATCATCATTTTAGCCCACATAAATCCACTGTATTCCAATTTTAGATTATGTACTTACCTATAATTATATTTTCACATTGTAGAGGTTAGTTACCTAGGTATACTTAGGTATCCATGGACAAATTGTTGTAGATACCTGCTGCCTACCTTAATTCTTGTACAAGGACCCCTTGTTGAGTACACACTGCTGAATCAAAGTCAAATATATTTATTCAGTAAGATTTTTTAGGATCACTTTGAAACGTCAAATCTACCGCCTGTTCGGAATATAGGTCTATCTGTACATAGGTATATCTCCCTATCAATTTCTCAAATATCAATCCGAGTCACCTCTATCCGTCTTAACCTCATGCAGTGTGGCATGTGGTCTGCCATTCAGCTTGCCAATTTTGAGATATTATCAGTAACTTTGGTATTCATATGGTTTTCCACCTCTGAATTTTATTACATAGTGAGTGACACTCTAATTATAGCTCTCTCCATCACTATCTGTGCGACTTTGAACTTATTAACAAGGCCTGTAGTCAGCGAACATGTCTCTGATTCTTTTAGGGCTCTGTAGTTAAAGAGCTACAGCTTTTTTAGATCGGCGGACATTGCTGTAAAAACTGCACCTTCTGCCAAGCGTGGCGATTTATGGCCATACCATACAAACTGAGGAACTGGCTATCTTACCTCTAAATGCCGCAACTCAACAATTTTAGAATTGTTGTTATGGCGACAGAAATAGGTATGACAGTGGTAGCTAGCCCGGCGGACTTAAACAAAGTCCAACCAAACCAAGAACAATATTTGTACTCCCCTGGGGATTGAACCCGGGACCTCGATCTGACGTCGGTTGGCGAACCACGAAACCACGGAGGCGGTTAAAAAAAATTATATGTGGAAGGCTGAGAAACAGACGGAAGATCTAGTTAGTGCACCTATTGGTTAGTGAGTAATCGGACTCATAATTAATATACTTTTGTCATTATCGTTTATGGTACACACGGCCTAGAGACAAGGAGCCGTTGCTCATGTATGTATTAAGGCATAAGTAGGTACCTTTTTGGTGATTATATCAATTTATTTATTTTAGTACTTCTATTGTAATTAGAATGGTTGAAACAAAACATCGCAAATCAACAAAAATAAAACAAATCAACAAAATGTCATAATAGTGAATCGAAGCTCAACTTTCTACTAAAAGTACCTACCTACGTATTATTTTGCTGGTTATCTAATGCACAGCTCGTGCTCTCCCAAAATGCACTGTCACGCAGCTGGAGGCCGAAGCATGAACACAAAACAGCTTAGAGTCTTCGCACGCTATCGATACCTATACCTTTCTAGATAGGTAATGAATATCCAATAACATGTTTCTTTCAACCAAAATCTCGCCTGTTGGGAAGTGACGTCGTGGCCTGCGATGTAGCACGCAGGTCTTTTTTATTTTTTATTTGTGATAGCCAAGCGTTTGAAGCTTACTTGAAAAACGAGTAAAGATGTGGCCTATATGATGGAACACGCTTGCCTAAAAGGAACCTATTTACTCTAGACTTGAATTGTACTCTTGCGGGAAAACACACTAGGGCAAGGTTCCATTCCTTATATTCCATAATAGTATTAATGATAAAGAGATGTGTTCGTCACAATGGAACATTTACAAGGTACGGGTGGTAGCCTACCGTACGTCTGCTAGTCGGTGGTGGAAAGGGGATGGGGGGATTAGGTCAAAGATATCGTGCGCACACTCTAGGTCTACCTCTAGAAGACTTATTTACTCTCGCCGTGAAGAGACCCACGCCTAGAAAGCAAGCGCTGGTAACGTATTCCACTCCATAGCCGTTCTCATGATGAAAGTGGAACTAAACCGCTTAGTACGGATGGGCGGGACGCTAACGAGGTAGGGGTGGTAATGCTGTAAAGGGGTGCCGAGCGACTGCTATTCCGGCAGTGAGAGGGAGATGGTGGGGTAAGAAAATGAAGCCAAAGCCCGAGTGTGGAAATACCCCCACTTGATGGACCGACGACAAGGTTGCGGGAAGTCGATGCATTGGATAGATGAAGCTCAGGATCGCTATTTATGGGACGCCACAATGTCCGTAGTTGGGTTGAGGTCTCTTCATAGTAAAAAGTCACACATGTTCCTTAGATAAGACCTAGTAGTATGCAGTTACATCAGATTTCCACTTGCCAAGACCCTTGCGAGTACCATTTGCCTTATTCACTCTCATTACGTTCTCGGGCATACAAAGTATATAATTATGTACATAGGGAAGGCGGATATATGTACCTAGACTATCTAGAATCATATAACGTGAAGAGTGAAAGTAATTGCGTCATAGACGGTCATCTTAATGTTTTTATTAGAGTTACCAACGTCTCAATACACTAGCAACATTAATTTAACGTCTTGTGAGGAGTTAGCATATTGAAAACCAGCTTTTTCCCAGATAAAAAGTAGGTGGCCTTGTTTCACAGACATTGACAAAAGCTAAGGGTAACAGGCGTAAGTGTAATATTTCGCAGTCGGGTTTTAGTTTTTTTCAACTTTCAACAAGTTAAGGTCTTGCTTTGAAGATCGAACCACAGCCTCATGTTCAGCTCAGTTGGTACTCCTTCTGCGCTGTAGGTTGTAGATTCGATTCCTACCCAGGACAAACATTTCTGTGATTAATATAGATGTTTGTTCTGTCTTTGGGTGTTGTACCATATAACATGTATGTAGGTATTTGCAAAAAAAAAAGTATGTAAGTATTTTATCCGTAATCAAGCTCCCATATCAAAGCTATGCTTAGTTTGGGGATAGCGCTGTGTGAAATTAATGTCCTGTTAAGAAAAAGAAGAACCTACCCGTATTTCGATACCTTTTATTTTAAACCTAGTCTATATTACTACCTGTGCTTGCAGATTAATTTCTAGCCTAGCGTGAGAAAGTCATAATTCACTTTTACTGCGGTGCGTATAAAACGTGTTTGAAACTAGTCGAGGTATCATTCAAAGGACGTACTTCATAGCTAAGGCAACGAGCGAATGTCCATACATAGGTGACGGTAACCATCAGCTGAGCCGTATCTATATGCGCATGTTTGCCACTATACCTATAACTTCATAATCATATTTAACCGCCTTTGTGGTTTTGGTGTAGTGGTTTACTTATCGGTGTCAGATACAGACACCCCGGCTTCGATCCCCAGGGGAAGTACAATAGTTTGCTTGTTTTGGTTGGTGGTAGGACTTTGTTAAAGTCCGCCTGGCTAACTGTTTCATCTTACCTTATTGTCGCCATAACAATAAAGATCCAGTTCCTCAGACTGTTGGAGATTTCGGGTGAAGTGCGCTTCCACCTTCGACCTTACTTGAGATACGATTGAGATGAAAGCCGAGCACTTCCCTGTCGTACAATAAAAAAAAACCTAACAAACTAAAACCTCAAAAACTAAAACTAGACTACTAAAAAATCACGCTCTAAAAAGTATGAAACAAGCAAGACAATTTCTGATCTGAAACTGTTTAATAGTACAAACTATTCAGTATCTATTGTTGTCTACATCCGAAGGTTATCTTGAAGAAATAGCTTCTTAGCGATAAGACCGCCCAGTGTGTATATTTTTTTTGAGTTATCCAGTTTTATTTTAAGGTGTGCAATAAAGTATTTTCATTCATTTCATTCATTCGTTCTATTTTTTACTTTTACATGAACAAACTATCGCATAACATTATAGTAGAAAGACCGTAAGAAAAACATTTATTGGCACAGTAATAGGTACCTACCTACAAAATAATAGGTAAATTAAAGAAGGTAATTACTTAGTACGATTTTCCAAAACCTAAGTCTCACATATAGTATGCTAATGTGAAGTTTCTATTACAATAATTGCATGGTTTCTTTGAAGTATCACAGAAATTCCAAAGATAACCAGATTTCTCAGACCGCCAAGATTCCGCAAAACCTAACAAGCCATATCAGAAAGCGAGTACAAAGCACCATTGTTTGCGACCGTGCTAGGCTTATGGACGTAAATAATGTGATGCGGTGAAATAGTGATATTGGCTAGTATACAAGCATTCAACATTTATAATAGGTATTTATATAATGTTAACTAGGTACCAAAACCCCTTTCCTGAAAAACTTTTTAGCAGCTTTTACTTTAGCCAGAGACTTTTTATAATAAAAACTAGCTTTTGCCCGCGGCTTCGCTCGCGTTAAGAAGTATTATTATTAATTAGGTATAGGTTATAGTTTTTGCGGCTTTACTTTTGCGTAGCGTGTATAAAAAATTAGGGCCTACAAAACTTAAAAACGACAGTACATTCTTCAACTTCTCCATTAACGTTCAGATTTTCTTTAGCCATTTTAAAAAAGTCTAACCGACAAAACCTGTACTTTTGCAAACGAAAACAAAACGAATGCCAAATACAAAGCAGAGTCTATAACCGAAACTACAAACCGAAACAAAACAAATGCAAAATCTCAAAATTATTTCTTAGGGGATGCTACTATGACGTATCATAGTAGCTTTATGCATGCAAAGTCTCAGCCCGATCGCTTTAAAATTGACAAAGTTTCATACAAACTTTCATCCCCTATTTTATTCCCTTGGGGGTAGATCCCCCTCTAAATGCCGGAACACAACAATTTTAGAATTGTTATTATGGCGACAGAATTAGGTAAGATGTTGGTTGCTAGCCAGGCGGACTTAAACGAAATCCTACCACCAACCAAACCAAGCAGAATATTGTACTACCCCTGGGGATCGAACCCGGGACCTCTGGACCTGAAATCGGACGGTTGAACCACTAGACCATAGAGGCGGTTAAACACGGATATGTTATTTGATGGAAGCGTCTTTTCGGTTCTCCTTGGAAACCACCTGGTGAGTGTGATTTCGGGATGAGGTGGCGGTTGCGGCACGTGCAGTCTTCCACCTTTGATAATTGTTACGTGAAGACCTTAAGTGAAGAATGTTGAGATAAACCTTCACCTGAACTGATACCAACATCATTATGAAGATAAACACGAAAATAAACATAAAGATTAAAGTAACGATAAAAGTTTCCTTACAAGGGGTAGGTTTATCGCATCAAAGTTGTTTCATAATCAGATGCCGTGAATGATATTGTATTTTGCAAATTTCGCTATGACTCTCAAAATGGGAACAAATTGCAAGAGGTAAATATTCAGTATTTTGTATTTTTTTTGGGTTCCGTACCCAAAGGGTGCCGGCGTGACCCTAATACTAATAATAATAATAATAAAAGTTCTTTATTCAGACAACATAGTCCACAGTGTTAGTAAGAAAAACTTAATGGTTAATACTTAACAACTAAAACAGATTTCCTCTTTGAGAGCTTCTACAACAGAGGACACGCATAATTGCTTGCTATTTCTTTTAGGATGCTGTTGTTGCTCGCGCGCACTCTGTTTAGTTGTGAGGCAGTCTTTTTCCGCCAGATGGCGTCAAAAGTATCTGTGCGCGCATCGGCGAACATGCCAGAAGCACTACAGAAGCGCGGGAGCCGCAACAGCGTCCTAAAAGCATTATTGAATTGGACCCGCAGAGCATTGTAAGCCTTTTGTGTATGCTGAAACCACAGACTCCCAGAGTACATGGATGTACAGTACGCATTAAAGAGAGTAATCTTAACAGCGTCCGTACACCGTGCGAACCTGCGGGCTAGCATATTGGCTCTTACTGACAATGCTCTGCGTTCCCGTTCCATATCGGCGTCGTCTTTCAGGCTATCGGTTACCAAATGTCCGAGGTATTTAAATTGCGACACCCTGTTAAGGGGATGGCCATATATATAGTTATAGGAGGAACGAAACTGGGACATTTGGTACCCGCACCGAAAACCATAAACTCCTACTTTTTCACATTATAAATAAGCCCGTGTGAGGCTATATATGACTCACATACGGCAAGTAGTTTTCGGAGTGCACTAACTGAGGAAGCCAGCAACACCATGTCATCAGCATAACTCAGGTTGTTCATGCACACACCTCTGACATGCCATCCCACACGCGTGCTGTTAAGTCCCTCAATCAGCGCGTTTACATACAGATTGAAAATCGAGGGTGAGCTTAACCCCCCTGCCACACCCCGCATTCCAAGCCGTATGCGTCCGAAACTCTCGCCAGCCCATCTCACTTGGTGTTCTTGATTAAGATACCAAAAACGAAATGTTGATATCAACTCTGGCGGCAACCCTATCTCCTCTAGCTTCTTCCATAACATATCATATGAGACTAGATCGAAGGCCCTAGACAAGTCTAGAAAGCAGGCATAGACTGGAGTCCGTGTGTCTGTGTAATACTTGACTAAGCCTCCGTTGTCTGCCTGTCAGCGGGCTGTAGCTCGTGAACCGTTGTTAAGTGAAGACTGTTGAAATTTCCACAGTGTAATTTTCCATTGCCATATACCTAATAACTTACATGACTTTTTTATAAAAAATAATAATTTTAAGAAATTACATACGTGATTTTTGCTTGAAAAGTGAGAAGAAAGGAGGAACCCACTGTGTGCGTGTCCGCACTTGGCCTGTTTATTTTATGTGGATATCATAAAGGCTCAAACACTTAACCAGCAGACTCCAAACAAAGCATCTTCATTTCGGTTGCGGTTGTAAAATATGAGGTTCATAATTATATCTCGTCTTCGTTGGTAGTACGTAATATTTATTCTGTGGCTCAGCCAAAACTGACCAGGGGCTTAACCACAATGTCATATAGCGTTCCCGTTTTAATAATACATTGCTTTTGTCTCGTTTCTGCACTGGATAGATAGTGACAAAAGTAAAGTAGTATCAAAACAAGAGTGCTCTATTGTAAGAAGTCGTGGTACAAAATTGGTCTCGTTTGCTCTCGGCAACATTGTAAACTAGTTGATCAAGTCAATGACCAATTCAAACGTTATTTGTTGAATCAATTTCGTTATTTAGAAAATCCTGTGGCATGTTCAACTCAAGGTCATCTCAAGATTCTGCCAATGACCTTCGATCGTCATAAAGATCAGATTGTTTTCATAAATACTACACTCTTCCAAGTGTAGAGTCGAGATTTAGAGACAAAGACTTTTCGAAACTACTGAACGATTTTCAATCCAGTTGTTACTAATGTAAAGTGAAATTGTAGACATTCACGGGGTCAGCTATAATAATGCAAAACAACGCTATACATTTGAAAGTGTCTCTGGACCTAGTTAGTTTGTAACTTTTGTTTGTGTTCACGGCTAAATGGCTGATCGGAGATTGATGAAATTTGGCAAGACGATAGATAATCTTAAAAAAGAAAATGTAACTGGTGTTGGTTTTTACGCTTAGAAATGTCAATTGATGAATTAATACAACCTTCAGTGAATTGGTCGATTGAGTCTTGTTTTGATCGTGCGCTCACTCAAACTTGATTCTGCAGCTTCGCTTTTTGAATATGAAGATGTTCTTTGAATGTTTGTCCCGTATTTTAAGGCGCACTACGCAGCTAAAATGGAGGCAGAAACGATTATGAGAGTTGACAACGGCAAGCTGTAGGTGGCGCATGCGTATCGTAAATAAAACCTTTTGATAATTCTTATTCTGAGATCGCGTTGCTGGTATGTAGGTAGGTAATGTGACCATATGATGGTACCTTTACTGGCACAGAACAAATAACTTATTTAAATTCGTCCTAATATTTATTCTAGGTATATATGAGTATATATATATATAGCATATTTATGTGTCTAGGTGTTGTCTGACCGCTGCGAGGACGACAAGCACACGTCCGACCTCGACAGTGGTCACAGAGCTACTGATTGAAAGGCGGACGCGCGGTGTGCCTGTAGTTTTTCAAATAATTCATGATTAAAATTAAATTTGAATTGGTATCAAAAAACTAGCTTACCTTTAATGTAGATTAACATGTAACCTATTATTTAAAATAAATCGTAAGTCAATATTTATTGTAGGTATCACAATATTTCTCTTGTAAATTTTGAAACGTACCATTTTCAATAAATATTTTTATCGTGAAATTTTTCAGCTATTATGTTTTCAGCTTACCTTTAATGTAGATAGGTACCTGAAGTCATATATATATAAAAAATAGACTCGTGACTTGTTCAGAAGTACTATAATTTTCCATTGGAAAAAGAGGAAAAAGAGGAAACGTCTAATGACAGGGCCTTTATCGTACATCGTTGAATCACGTGTCAACACCTCAAGTATTTCAAGTTATGATAAGGCCGAAGGTGGTAAGATAGCTAGGTGTAGTGTATCGGACTTGAAACAAATCCTACCCACCAACCAAGGGAAGTACAAATTTGTGAGTGGATAAATTTGTACTTGCCTAGGGATCGAACATACCAGTGGGCGAAGTGTAGTGTCTAGTCTATTATTTTATTTGTATATGCCCATTCCGTTTATAAACAAATACTGGTATTTGTATACAAATGTAATAACGTATTTGTTATAAAACAAACATTACCTATACGTATTTATTTTCAACTCATTCCAGATGCAACTAAAAAAGATTTCGTTATAAGTACTTTTTACTTATATATTTCTGGAAGGCGGGCGAGATTGATAATTCTGGTTCCTGATGTACCATGGATCCTTAAAATAAAGCCTTCCAATTTCTATCTTCCTATCCTTATAATATCTAGCAGTGCCTTATTAATAGGCTTATTTGTAATAAATCATCCCTGCCTTCTGCGATGTTTCGGTTACGATTCCCACCGGGGAATCATTATTTTAATATATATTCATCACAAGTGTATATTTCGAAGTATTTTTTGGTGTAATATTGTATTATAAATATGTATTAAAGTATTATTTTAGTATCTAGTTCCTATATTAAAGCAATGCTTCGTTTGGGGCTAAACGCAAGTGGTGCAGGCTGAATTGTCTGAATTTATTGATACTAGTATTCAGTCAATAGATACTCGTAGATAACGAAAGGCCTGCTTCCTTGTTCCCCAGTTCAACCATGCCGCACTCTCAGACGGTCGTGCGCGCGCTCTCTGAGCACCTGCGCAGTCCTGTGCAAGAGCTCCACCGACCAGCCTCCGCCACACCCTCACTCCGCCAAGGACTCCGTCAGCACAGGTGAGTGACATCCTCAGCTGGGGACCTTTGAGCTGTGGGCGTGGGTAAGATCTCCCACATCCCATCACATCAACAGCCCATACGTTTGGCATTTTGAGGTAAGATAGCGAGTTCCTCAGACTGTTGAGGATTCTGGGTGAAGTGCGTTTCCACCTTCAGCCTTATCATAACATGAAAACCAGTTGAGATGAAGGCTTAAACGCTTCTCCGTCTAACAATAAAAAATTGTAATGTCCACTGCTGGACAGAGTTTTTTCCTAAGCTGGAGAGCTTTTGGCATAATCACCATGCAGTAAAAGTCTTCACTTTTACTGCTTCAAGAGCTAGGTCTTCTCGGTTGGGTTCTTTCCGGTTGGCCTAAGCAAGATCGAGATGTACGATAGAGTGAGCATTCCCAGATGGCACTGGCTCTCCCAAGATCGAGATGTACGATAGAGTGAGCATTCCCAGATGGCACTGGCTCTCCCAAGATCGAGATGTACGATAGAGTGAGCATTCCCAGATGGCACTGGCTCTCCCAAGCCGAGACACGGCGAACAGCTTGCCGGAAGGCAGTGCCAGACGAATTGGATCGAGACAACATTCTCTTTAGCTCGATATTCGTCTACTAAACGTATAAACTCCAATGAATATAGCCGAGCTTGATTTAATGTATTCGATAATCGGCTTTATAGAGCTATCATAAAAGCATATCATAATCATACATAATCTAGCGCATCATCATAATCCGCTGTCTCTCAGGCTCATCAGCGTCAGGTGGCAAGAAAGGCGGCAGCGGCGTTCTCACGTGCCCGAAATGTGGCGATCCCTGCACCCACGTAGAGACCTTCGTCAGCTCCACGCGGTTCGTCAAGTGCGACAAATGTCACCACTTCTTCGTGGTGCTTAGCGAAGTGGACACCAAGAAGACCATCAAGGATAACGCCGAGAACAAGTCTGGATTCTACAGGTTAGTTTGCGAGAGGTTTTAAACCATATCGGCACTTGTCTTCTAGTGAGTTGAAATTGATGCTGCTTTCAGCTTCACCGCAACTCGCTAATGACATTGCTATTCCGTGTACCTGGTAAGTAGTGGAAGCAGTGACGTCATGTAAAAAAAATCAGTGAAAAGTACTCTTCTCAATGACAATGACCAAAACGAAATTTATATTTCGCATAGTAATGCGAAATATAAGTTTCGTTTTGGTCGAACCAATCATCAAAATATCGGAATTAGTAACTACTCTATCCACGGTAAAAAAGTAAGAATGCAACTATTTTAAGCTTAACAGTTATTGCCGCAGCTGGTAGGATTGCCAATCAATAATTATGTTTATTTATTGGCATTGCCCTTTTTAGTTCAGTTTGTGTATTGTAAGGATACGCCTAAAATTAAGATCTAACTGGAGGTTTTACCGTAATTTGTTCACCATTAAGGTGATCAGATTATGGCGAAACCTCCAGTTTTGCAGAAAGTTATTTATTGTCAAAAGCGAAAAAAACTATACATATCTACATATCTATTAGCTTTGGAAAGGACGCTTAAAACTTTGTGTTTGACTCCATCTAAAATTTTGATAAAACATAGTATTTTAAATATATTTTACATATTGTTTTTGTAGAGAATAGTTGTCATGTACCTAAATATTGAACTTGTAGCTTTTGAAAGCACCGAGAATAGGCTGTGTTTCAATTATCAATTTGTGTGATTTGATGATCAATTCTTGTAATGTTACAACTCAATGCTTCGGGTAAAACTCATAACAACTAACTCATATTTGCAAATCATTCAATTATTAGGTGCTGTGAAATGCTTCAACGAATATTCTTTGTCATTTTAAGTACTTACCTAGTATCTGTTTGCATAGTGGTGTTAGAAACCTTTACTCTTATATAGTGCTAATTGTCTAAAACGAATTCGCAAACAATACTTTTGAGAAATGTTAAAGATTTGCGTACACGAACTCATTACGACCTTTTAAGACTCCAACGCCGCCATCCTAACACAGAAGCAGGTGGACCTACCTACGAAAATAAGGTAGAGTAGGCCTAGGATAAAATTATTAGACGTGATCAACAAAGACCTGGGGCCTAACCACAACGTCTTAAAGCGTTCTCGTTTTGATATATTACATAACATTTGTCTCGTATTTTCTACACTGGATGTTTATAATATATTTTGGAAGGCGGTGCATATCGATAAGTAATGAGAATACGAGTTTCGCATAGTAAGTCGGCATCAACTTCAAAAAGATATGAACATACAATAGAATTATTTTAAAGATTTTAGTGTGAAGGCGATTTTTTTTAAATAACTTATGTACTTTGTTTTTACTGACCCGAGTGACTTGTTTGTGCTGGAACGCCCGGTTATTGGCTAGTCCTATTCTCTCAGCGACAAATATTATGACCATGTTATACGAAACCAAAGGTTCAACGCACCGATGACTTTCGGATGAACAATTACTATTAACCTGTCGAATTATAATTGGATTTCGTTTCTGTACGCATACTCACCATTTGCCAATAACCGTGAGGTGTTTTATTGGACACATAATTAACTTGTCATAACATAATAAATTTAAGTCATTATTAAGTTCAATAAATAAGATGACATTGTCAATAGCCAGGTACATTCGTAGTTGTAAAAAAACAACACGTAAAAGTAAATCCACCGAAATTAGGTGAGTTCAGATAATATATTTTATCGTGTATTTGTATTCGGCTACTCTATATACGAGTATACAGCCTCTGACAAGACAGTTACTCGCTTGTATTGTCACTCTGTGCAAATAATACAGTAACTATCCAAAAAGTAGTATCCATAGAAATTAGGTGAGTTTATATTAAATTTATCTTGTAGTTTCATTCAGTTACTCGATATATAAAATGATAACATCCTCTTATATAAATAAATAAATATTACAGGACATTAATTTCACCCAGAGCCATCTAGTCCCAAACTAAGCATAGCTTTTAATATGGGAACTAGATTACGGATAGAATACATAAATACTTTTTTTTTGTAAATACATACTTATCATATAAGACAACACCCAAACACAGAACAAACATCTACATTCATCACATAATTTTTTGTCCTGGGTGGGATTCGAACCCACAACCTACAGCGCAGAAGGCAGAGCTACTACCAACTGAGCTGTGAAGCTTGTTTATGACAGTTACTCGATTGTATTGTCACTCTGTGCGAGTAACTATCCAGGCTAGTTCGCACGATTGCTCGCGCTGTGTAAGTTAACCATTAGTCCGCGTAAAATACTTATTATTGTGCCCGAGGTCCATCATTTAACTGAGCTACGTGCTGGGTTTCGTATGAAACCTTGCACGGCGTTACAGAAATAATTCGGAGATACTTTTTACCAAGCACATGCATACAGATACAGGTTACTCTGATATTTAAGCCGAATACAAAGCCCTCGCATTTATAACGCAGGTATGGCGACGAGCAAGAGTGAATAATTCAAAGGCACTTGGGGTGCCACGACCTCGAGCATTCTTGTTTTGATATAACTTTACTTCTGTCACTATCTATCCAGTGTAGAAGAAACGAGACAAAAGTAATGTAATATCAAAACGAGAGCGTTGTAAGACGTTGTGGTTAGGCCCCTGGTTAGGCTCGCTCCATCGCAGTTCTAGAGGTCCAGAGCTGACTATAAAAAAACAATGTTGTGTTCTCATCAGTACTGTCATCTACGTTACTAATAAGCCGGCGCGTGCGAACTGCGCGAAGTATGACGGCATCATGTGAAAGTTATACATAACTATGTAATAAGTATAACTGTTGCGTGCATTTTATTGTGCCCCATAGAAAGTATGTTAAACACCATTGTTCGAGCGTTATTTGGCTAACTGAGAAACCTTAGGCACTCAAAAGTATATTAAACTAATGATACGGTAGCGTAGACCGCTGCTGTGAGGTTTTTTGGTAGCGTACCGTAATCATATATAATAATACATATTAGCTTAGTTACCACCATCTTACCTGAGTCTATCGCCAAGACAACAATTCTAACAATTATGTTCCGGCATTTAGAGGTAAGATAGCCAGTTCCTCAGTCTGTTGAGTATTCCGTGAAACCCACAACCTACAGCGCAGAAGGCAGAGTTTCTACCATTTGAACTATGAGGCTTGTTCTAATAAGTTGTTATAAATCAATGTGATTATTATGATGATTATACAACTCTCTTGAATAAAACAATGACGTTATATACAATGTTTCGTTATCGCTTGTATATTGGCATCGCAATTAATTTAGTCACTGCAGTTGGAATGATTTCAACACGTGTTAGAACACACGTAAAATACACCGCTGGTAACAGCAAGGTTTGATGCCAATTTCAAAATCACTTGGTAACATAGCAAGTGATAATCTCGTTGGGTGCCGAACTCCAAACTATGTATTTTACAGCACCCAACGAGTTCAAACAAATTGTGATAAATTTGCAATAATCAACAAACAAGCAAAGTCACCAGACCAGAGAGTCGATCTGTCCGTCCTGCCCAGACGGACAGACGGTTTTTGTGATAGGTTTAGTCGTCTTTGTGGTCTGGTGGTTCGCTCACCGATGTCAGATCCAGAGGTCCCGGGATCGATCCCTAGGGGGGACACAATATTCTAAATATTGTGCTTGGTTTGGTCGGTGAACAAAGTTCTCCAACTTTGTTTAAGTCCGCCTGGCTAGCTACCATATTACCTAATTTTGTCGCCATAACAACAAATTTTAAATTGTTATGTTCCGGCATTCAGAGGCTCCACAGACCTGTGGAAGATTCCTAGGGAAGTGCGCTCCCACCTTCGGCCGTATTACTTGAAAAACTAGGAGAGATGTAGGCCAACCACTTATACTGTGATGAGTCATGAATGTAATGAGAGATAAGTTTCAGATAATTCACTTGACTATAAAAAAAAGCTGTTAATTACCACGATATCTCGCATATATTTATTACCTACCGTGGATAGACCGCCCCAAATCCAATGTAATCTTTCCTCATGCCTTATATTTTCCTTGGTTTTCGCTTATAGTGTAGATAATATTTGCTTGTAGCTGTGACACTAATGAAACCGTCTCGTCACCAGAAAACCCCCTCCACCGCCGAAGAAGATCTTCGAATACCTGAACAAACACGTGGTAGGCCAGGAGTTCGCGAAGAAAGTTCTATCCGTGGCTGTCTACAACCATTATAAAAGGATCTACAACAATGTTACAAGCGGCACGCCTTCCGACACGCACCATCCCTTGCATCACACTCACAGAGGTAAGAAAGTTCTATCCGTGGCTGTCTACAACCATTATAAAAGGATCTACAACAATGTTACAAGCGGCACGCCTTCCGACACGCACCATCCCTTGCATCACACTCACAGAGGTAAGAAAGTTCTATCCGTGGCTGTCTACAACCATTATAAAAGGATCTACAACAATGTTATGTTAGCACTTCAATAATAACTCCACTGGTGACTTTCAATACACGTTTATTTCAGGTATCAATCCAACATAAATTCGTCTAGTTACAAAACTTTATAAATTTCTAGAGACGTCCGAACAGAGTGACGACCTCAGAGTGACTGCCCTAATGGCCAAGTCTTTTCGGCTTTTATACGTTTTCGCCTGCCCCAGCTGTTGCAAAACAGGCCACGACGCCCACTGCAACAGCTGAGTCATTAGTTGGTTTGTTACAGATATTGTCATACCGGAAATTGACAAATACTAAATTCTAAAATATTAAAAGTATTTTTTTAAAATTCGTCACAATATTGGATTTTAGCAAAACCTTACACTCGACCATCCTGATAACATGCATGTCCCCATGTATGCATCAGTTAAAAACCTTACACTCGCCATTTGGGTCGCACAAAAGTAAATAATAATAATACTATCACGTTATACAATATAAACAATTTAGAAAATTGAACATAATTAAACACAAATCAACATTATCAACTTGACTTCAAAATTTAGAAAAACCCAAAAATCACAAAATCTAAATATTATCTGAATAACCCAAATGTACAACAGTCAGATTACAAATTTTGAATAACCCGAAGGTTACAACAATCAGATTAACTTATTCTGAATAACTCGCAGGTTATAACAGTCAGATAACATTACTTCTAAATAACCCGAAGGTTACAACGGTCAGATTAACTTTCTCTGAATAACCCGAAGGTTACAACGGTCAGATTAACTTTCTCTGAATAACCCGAAGGTTACAACGGTCAGATTAACTTTCTCTGAATAACCCGAAGGTTACAACGGTCAGATTAACTTTCTCTGAATAACCCGAAGGTTATAACGGTCAGATTAACTTTCTCTGAATAACCCGAAGGTTATAACGGTCAGATTAACTTTCTCTAAATAGCCCGAAGGTTACAACGATCAGAATAACTTTCACTAATTCTCATATCTGAAACCAAATCAAGTTAATACAACCAACCTGCACATATTAATTGAACATTTAGTTAATAAAGTTTAAACACCACAACAATAACTTTCTGTGAACCACCAATTCTTATCAGAAACCACTTGAGTAAATGCATGCAATAATCACCTGCACATAATCATTAAAAATTTAGTTAAATATATAGCCACTTGTAAATTGAACTAATATATTTATCTAACCATCATAGCCATCTTACATTATTAGGGATTATTGTTTTCATCATCAGTCTGTCCATCAAAAATGTCTATTTCATCATCATCATCATCATCATGACCAAGTTCTAAGGATGAAATATGAATCCATGGCTTCATACGGTCCGAAGCCACTGTGGTTTTACGTTTATTTTTCATTCCTTCAAAATCTTGAATGGGAGCTATTTTGTACCGGTCATTTCCTAGTACTTTTACAACTCTATAGGGTCCTTCGTATGATGGCAAAAGTTTGGTGCTTTTTCCGTTATTTTGGAATACCGTCTTTACTATTTTAACAAGATCACCATTACTGTATATTTGTGCGGGCTTTCGCCCTTTGTCATAGTAATGTTTTTGTTTTTCTTGTTCCCTATCAATTTTATTTTTAACTTCCTGACGAACTGATGAAAGATCATATGTCTCCCGAGTTACATCTACAATGTCATTTAGTACCGGATTGCATTCACTGTTCATCTTTGTACCAAACATTACCTCAGCTGGAGTTATGCCTATTGTTTTTTGTATGGTGTTGTTAAGACCCCATTGTATTCGTCCTAACTTATTGTCCCACTCTCTTTCATCATCTCTAAGGTTTTGAGCAGTTAATGAATGAAGCACTGTTCTATTATATCGCTCTACCTGCCCATTGGGCCTTGGGCTAGCCACAGCATTTAGCACATGTCTGGTGCCTCTATCTAAGCAGAATCTTTTAAATGCATGAGATGTAAAACAGCTTCCACGATCACTGATTAGTCGATCGGGTGTTCTAAAAATGTCAAATATATCTTCTAAAACTCTAATAACGCTTAAGGTTTTAGTGTTTTTTACCGGCCTTATAAACAAGAATTTCGTAAAAGAGTCTACGATAACGAGTATGTGAGTGTTTCCACGTTTTGATCTTACGAAAGGTCCGAGGTGATCCAAATGCAAGGTATGAAATGGTGTTCCTACCTTAGCGATGGGATGCAGCAGTCCTTCACGTGAAGTTGAGGACTTTTTGGCGTAAGCGCAGTCAATGCATGCGTTGACATATTTTTTTGATGAACCGCGACATTTTTGAAAACCAGTAAGTTTTTTTGATACGATCAAGAGTTTTCTCATAACCTACATGTCCTATATCATCATGGTTTCTCCTACATATTTGCCATCTAGCTCCCTTAGGTACCACCCATCTGATATTTGATTTGTCCCCATCTAAATATTTAAATAGTTTATTGTCGCGTACAATATAGTTTTCTCTAATGTAATCAAGTCCTTTTGTATTCAAGTCACTGTTTATGATTTCCCGAATTCTTCCCAATTCTGTGTCGCCCAATTGAAGAGTAAGTAGCCAATCTTCATCGCTGATAGCCATTATCGTAGGACATGGCAAACCGCTTTCATATTTTTCTACTATTGGATTTCGTGACAAAGCATCTGCGTGAGCCATTTTGACTCCAGCTCTGTATTCCACAGAACAGTCAAATTCTTGTAGTGTAAGCCACCACCGTGCTATTCGAGGTATCAGATCCCTTTTTAGAAACGTGGAGCGTAGGGCACTACAATCAGTAACAATTTTAAATTCTTTCCCCAGTACATACACCCGGAATTTTTTTAAGGAACAAACCACAGCTAATGTTTCGAGTTCGTATGAGTGAAAGTTTTTCTCTTCTGGGGTTGTCTGCCGACTGTAGTATGCTACTGGTTTAAACGGTTCAGTACTTCCCTGCGTTCGCTGCAGCAGTATTCCACCAATTCCCACTCTGCTTGCATCTGTGTGGAGCTCTGTCTCTGCGTTATAATCATAAATCGCAAGTACCGGCCTACTTACTAACCGCTCCTTGAGTGCATTGTAGGAATTTTCCTGTGTGGTTCCCCATTCCCAAGATGAATTCTTCTTTAGAAGTTTCGTAAGCGGGGAAGCAATCTCGGCGAAACCCTGTATAAATTTGCGAAAGTAACTAACCAGTCCAAGAAATTGACGTACTGTGTGTACGTTTTGGGGCTTGGGAAACTCTGAAACACTTTGAATTTTTGATGTTCCCGGTCGCATTCCTAATGAGCTGATCTCATATCCCAAATAGTCTATTTTGTTTTGTAGAAAACTGCATTTGGATAGTTTAAGTTTGAGATTGGCAGCCTCAAACAGTTGTAGAACTTCTTCTAGTCTATTTAGGGCTTCGTCTTCGCTTCTGCCGTAAATTAATACATCATCAATATACACAGTGGCTTTATTAAAACGAGCAGCCCCTAACACTCGATTCATCATTCGCTGAAAGTTAGCTGGAGCGTTTGCTAGGCCGAATAGTACACAATTAAATTCATAATGACCATCAGGCGTAATAAACGCTGTCAAGTGTTTGTGCTCCTCAGCAATAGGAACCTGATAATACCCGGACATTAAGTCTAACGTGATAAACCACGCCTGACCCGATAATCGAGAAACTTCGTCTTCAATTATAGGCATAGGGTATTGTTCTTTTACCGTAACCGAGTTAAGCTTCCTATAGTCTATACACATTCGCGTCGTACCGTCTTTCTTACGCACCAAGATGATGGGGCTTGCGTAATTTGATACAGATTCCCTAATTATTCCTGCTTGAATCATTTCGTCAACCATTGTACGCACGTTGTCCCGTTCGGTATGTGAAAGCCTGTAAGGGCGATACACGACAGGTTGGTCATTATGTAGTTCGATTCTCATTTCAGTGATGTTAGTACAGCCAAGATCATTTAAATTAGACGCAAAACAATGCTCAAAACGCTGAAGCAATTTGATAAGCTTAGTTTTGTGCTCCTCGGATACAGAACTACCAATTTGTAATGATTGGTTGTCAAGTTTGTCAAATTGTGGTCGCCCTAAAGCTTTCACATCAACGTCAGAATCCGTTGAAACCATCACCACCCTATTAATAAGCTTTACCCTCTCAACCCGGGCAAACACAAAATTTTCCTGAATTAAACATGGTGACGATGTGGTACAAGGCGTCACCGTTACATAGAGAAGTCCATTTTTCACCTGATGCAAGCCTCCTAACACAACGTACTGTTCATTGGGTCTCCCTACGATATTTGTGTTAAGCATGATACTTCCAGAGAAGACCGATTCGGTTGCTGCCCTTACGCTTGCCATGCCAAAGATGATGCTATGTTGTAATACTCTGACTCGAATTGGATGGTCTTCATCATTGGTGCATAGGGTGGGGACCTCGGTGGAAACATCAAGAATTTGTAATTTGGTCGCATCTTTAATGACGATTATGTGGGGTTGTTCTGAATATGTTTGACCAATCAACATGGGCTTGTGAAGCAGGCTGTCACCTACTACTTTACAGTTAACATCGGCAGTAACTCCGTCAATTGTTACTTTAAGGGTCACTGCGCCTAATGACTGAACCAGTGCATTCCCGAAACCCTTCATGGTTGACGGGATATTGTCATGCAACACACCTAGACTTGAAAAATCCGACTCTCTTATCAAGGTAACTTCACTACCAAAGTCCACAAACGCTTCTAGGGCCACATCGTTAACGATGACTTCCTTAATGAATTTTTCATTTGGGTTTGAATTCGTTATACACATAGTTTTATGCACTGTATTAGTCTTTGAGGTTTGAATACCTTGCTTTTCTCTACAGTTTTCTATTAAATGACCTATTTTCTTACAGTGACCACATTCGATCAGAGGTTTGGGGCATTTACTGTAGATATGACCCTTGGCTTTGCAATTATAGCAATATGTACCAGAGTGAGTCGGCCTGGTAAAAAACTTATTTTGTTGATTGCCATGAGATCCGTCTGTAGCCAATTTATCTTTCAAGAAAGGTTGATGAAGAGGATCTTTATTGCTCAATAAATATTGCAGCAATTGATCAGGCTCAGAACAGCGTAAGGCTAAGGCACTTGACTTGACAGTTTTATCGCTCAGGCCGTGAATGAGACAATCAACAGCACGTTTGCCTGTAATCTCGCATTGATTAAGTAATGCAAGTTTCTCGTAAAAATAATTTTCGATTGGCTCATGAAGTCTGCTTCTCCGTTTTAGCATATCCTCCAAGGACTGACCATAATTTTGTTCGCAAGGAAAAGCTTTGAGCAACTTTTCCTGCCATTCTGACCAAGAAAACAGAATCGTTGTCAGGCTTTGGTACCAAGTTTGTGCCAGTCCTTGTAGTTTTTGCATGGAGAAATGAATAGTAGCCTTATCATCCCACCCGTAAACCGATGCACACTCGTTAACCTTTTTTAACCAAACGTCCATGCGCTGGTTTTTTGTGCAAGGATTGAACTCAGGTAATATATTCTTGTAGTCTAGTTTGTTACTACTTGAATGTGCATTTGATTCTAACGGGTGGCACGATGAACTGTTTTTGAAAGATTGTATCAATTTAGCGACATCTTTTGAGGTGAACAGAGGGCTACGAGATCTTGACCGGTGTTCTTTTTCCCGGCGACACCTACCTAGTCCGTCATTTCGGCGGCGCCCAGGCGGCTCGTCGCTGCCACCACAATCCTCACGCCGTTCGCTGTCCAGGCGGCGCTCACGAGGTCCGATGTATCGGCGGCGTCCGTGCAGCCCGTCCTCGCCACGGCGGTCCTCACGTCGCTCGCTCTCCAGGCGGCACTCTCGTGGTCCGTTATCTCGGCGGCGTCCGCGCAGCCCGTCCTCGTCACGGCGGTCCTCACGCCGCTCGCTCTCCAGGCGGCGCTCTCGTGGTGCGTCGTCCCGACGATGATCACGCTGTTCGTCGTCTCGGCGACGTTCACGCTGTTCGTCGTCTCGGCGACGTTCACGCTGCTCGTCGGTGTCCTGGCAGCCCTCGTTGTACCTGGATCTTGACTCCCGATCTCGTGCAATTTGCACGGTGTGCTCCAGCTGGCGTAGGCGCTCTCGTTGCAGCTCTAAGTCTTGTTCTTGAAGTATCAGATTGCGCTGGCTGGTCGTCTCGTCTCGGTGTAAGCTTGTTGCTAGACTTTGCCTCTCGGTACCTTGCTCTATTTGAGGTGTTGCCAGACGTCTTTTGCGATTGGGCTCATCCATCGTCTAGAACTCAAATGAAATTTTCATTTATTATCGTTTAAACACCACTTTACATAATAGGAGAGAGACAAATGAGCCTCATTGCTAAATTAAATATCGTGGTTACATATATTATATCTCAATAAGCAAGCAGTAGCACGTGTGTGTACGCTATCAAGTGTTATAACCCTGTATATGTTCGGGTTTTTTAAGGAATTAAAGATTTATTTAAGAAATATGACTTTTATTATAACTTTCGCTAGCACTCACTGACGCCATTACTTAGACTCTATTAACTATAGACAAGTAGGCATCTCTTGGAAAGCCACAGAACATAGGCTATACAATAGTAGGTACTTACTTATATTTTATTGCCTCTTACAAAACATTTTAATACCACCCCTCAAGAAAATATTGAAAAAATGAATACAATAGTATAAACATGTTTGTTTTACATAAACATAACACTACTACTATAAAGAAGTTATACAGGCTCTGATAACTTAACTCTACTACTAAACTAGCACATAAACAGTCTCTCCCTTAATTTTTTAAACAATGTTCCCCCCAATGTCTTAGTAAAAATGTCTCCTACTTGGTTACTTGTATTTATATATTTTAAACAAATGATGCCCTTTTCCACTTTTTCTTTTACAAAACTTTTCTTAATTTCTAAATGCTTTACTCTACCAGTGGTCATATTGGCCATTTTAATAGTGGACTGATTATCTTCAAATAATGTGATCTGACCCACATGAAAATCAAAATCTACCAGCAAGGCTTTGAGCCAACACGCTTCACTGGTCGCTTGGCTCAATGCCACAAACTCAGCCTCAGTTGAGGACAAAGCGACCGACTGTTGCTTTCTTGTAAACCAAATCACAGAACACCCAAATACCTTAAATATACATCCAGTAGTTGATTTTCTATCAGTACACCCACCCCAGTCACTATCAACAAATCCAATAGCATCATCATCATAATCGTTCCTAAACTTAAGACACAAATGTAATGTCCCCTTAATGTATCTTAGAACATTCAAAAGTAGCTTGTACATAAGTTTACTAGCACATACTTGATATCTACTCAAAATACATACTACAGCACATAGATCTGGCCTGGTTGCAACAACAACATACATTAATTTTCCAATCAATTTTCTACATTTATTTTCAATCTCTTTACTTTCAGGTCCATCTCTTATTAATAATTCAAACTTGAAATTTTTATCAATTGGCAATGACAAGGGTTTGCAATCTGACATGTTGTACAAAGTCAACAGTTCCTTCAAATAATCTTCCTGAGAAAGATAGGTTATCCCTATTTCCTGTCTCACATTTATTCCTAGATATTTGGATATTGTTCCCATTTTCTTCATTTTAAAATTACTACAAAGAGCATTGCTCAGGGACTCACACTCCTCCTTATCATTTCCAAAATACAATATGTCATCAACATACAGTAATAAAAATATTTTCTTATTACCTTTACATTTTGAGTACAAACAGAAATCTTTGTCAGAAGGGTTAAAACCTAAACCTAGCATGACATCATCAAAAGTTTTATTCCAACGCTTGGGGCTCATTTTCAAGCCATAAATTGATTTGTTAAGCTTACAAAATTTAAATTCTGATTTTAATCCTTCTGGCATATGTAAATATACCTCTTCCTGCATTGCACTGTTTAAGAATGCATTACAAACATCCATTTGCTGGACCTCAAGATTCATTTTAGTAGCTACAGCCATAAACACACGAAAAGTATTTAAAGTTGCTACAGGAGCAAACAAATCATAGTCACTAATATACTTTTGTTCAAAACCCCTAGCTACTAGTCTAGCCTTATATTTAATATCATTTTCTTCACTCTTTTTCTTCTTGAGAACCCATTTTGTGCTAATAATTTCTTTCCCTTTGGGCACATTAGACACTAAAGTCCAAGTATCGTTATCCTGAAGCTGCTGAAGCTCAGTTTGCACAGCTGCCTTCCATTGTTCAGCTTCATCGGATATCATCGCATCGGAATAAGTGATACCCTCACTTTCCACGGTCATACCAACTTCATAGTCCTGAAACGCTAGTGGTTTCTTGACCACTCTTCCACTTCTTGTTTTCTGTTTTATTTCCTTATTCTCTAACACTTCAGGTTCTGGTTCTGGTTCATCATCTGACACCTCTGGTTCTGGTTCAAGGTCTGATATGTCTGGTTCTGAATCAAGGTCTGGTACCTCTGGTTCCGGTCCATGGTCTGGTACCTCTGGATCCTCACCTGTTACATCTGATTCCTCCTCTGGTAGCTGACATATATTGTCCAACAGAATAACATTCTCTTTCCTTTGTTTCTCTATATTTACCTTTTTACAGTTTTCTGTCTGGAGAAGAACGACATCCCTTCTAACCAGTACCTCATTTCTTTCTTTAATGAAAACTCTGTATCCCTTTGAACTTTCATATCCTACGAAAAGTCCTTTTTCACCCTTAGCATCCCATTTTAACCTCTTTTCTTTTGGAATATGGACATAAAGTTCTGATCCAAACACCAATGTCAGTTTGCTGATATCAAAGTCCTTACCTTCCCAGAGTCGGAACGGAGTTCCACTACTGTATCTGCTTTTAGATGTTCTATTGAGTACATATACCACTGTATTAACAGCTTCTGCCCACAGCTCTTTTGGTAGTTTCTTTGCATTTAACATAGACCTAGCAGCCTCAACCAATGTTCGCATGTCACGTTCAGCCCTACCATTCTGTTGTGGTGTGTATGGTATAGTAGTCTCATGTAGGATACCTTTGCTATGCAAGAACTGTTTCATATCTTTATTTACAAACTCACCCCCATTGTCAGTACGAATTTTCTTAACTACGCACCCGGTGACCTTTTCTGATGCTGCAATAAAGTTTTTCATGTTCTGGAGCACCTCAGACTTCTGCACCATGAAGTAGACCTGCCGATAGTTAGTAAAATCATCCTTGAGAAGTAGAAAATACCGTGACCCACCAATAGAGCTAACCTCCATCGGCCCACATACATCCGCATGTACCAACTCTAGCGGTTTCTCTGTAGCACTCTCACTGTCTTTGAAAGGTAATTTGTGTATTTTCCCTTTCATACATGCTTCACATGTTGTCACACTATCATCTGTATGCTTGATATTGTTCATTTTTAACACATCTCTTACAAGTCTATAATTCTGATGACAAAGTCTCTCATGCCACACATTTACACTGGCCACAGCAGAAATGTCCTCGAATATGAAGTCCATCACATAAAAGTTACCTTCGCGTACCCCTAATGCACATAAATCATTGTCTTTGTGAACTAAACATTTTTCATCAACAAATGACACTTTGAAACCCTTGTTTGTGATACTAGGCACCGAAAATAAGTTAACTTTCAAGTCCGGTACATACAACACACCATGTAAAGTTGTATTTATGTAAGTTTGTCCATCAAAGGCCTTCAGTTTCACATCACCGACGCCAACAACCGGCAGTCGTCGTCCATCACCAACAATAACGAACCTGTTTGACACTGACAGTTCTTTATAATTTATGAGAAAAGTGCGTTCAGAAATCATATGAGCACTCGCTCCACTATCAACTAACCATTTCCCATTTTGACTGAGATTAGATTCTACATCCAAAATGTCTGTGGAATATGCACCTGCAACAAAAGCATTATTTTTGTTGCCAGAAACATTCTTTGCACTGTTACACTGAGATTTTAGATGTCCAGTTTTATGACACTTGAAGCACTTGCGAGTATCTTTATCACTTTTACATTGTGACATGAAATGTCCGATACGTCCACACTTGAAACATTTTATAATCTTGTTATTGTTATATTTCCCTGGCTGTGCATACAATGCTACACTTTCACCTTCACTGGCTTTTGACTTTATTCTCTCTTCTTCTATGAGTAGCCTTGCAACCAATTCATCGTAGGTTTGCCTGCTCGGCTCGACTGATTCCCATGCAGATATGAAGTGATTTAAAG
Source organism: Venusia cambrica (assembly GCA_951394065.1). Taxonomy (NCBI): domain Eukaryota; kingdom Metazoa; phylum Arthropoda; class Insecta; order Lepidoptera; family Geometridae; genus Venusia; species Venusia cambrica. The sequence continues at coordinate 7,775,771 of OX596071.1, forward strand.
TTGATGGCAAGGACATTAATACTTTAGTTATCATGAACTTCTCTGATACTTCTTCACCAGCTTGATTCATCTGCGTTTTTAATTCTTGCAGCTTTGCTAGAAACGTTGCCATGTCCGCACCCTCTTCAAATTTAAACTGGAAGAACCGCTGTTGTAAGATATGTAAGCTTGTGCTTGACTTTTGCTCATATACAGAATGGAGCTTTGCCCACATCTCCGCAGCAGTCTTGCATGATAAAATGTGAACCATTACACTCTCACTTAACCTCAAAACAATTTGTGTTTGTGCTTTTGCATCTTTCTTCCTCCACTCTTCACTCCCATCTGTGGGTTTAACTTCTGAGCCTTCTACTATTTTGTAAACATCCATGCCCCTCAGTAGCACTGAGACTTGGAACTTCCATAGATTCCAATTTTTCTGGCCTTGCAGTTTGATGGCCCCCAAGGCCCCCACTCCAACTGCATCCATGATCGTAGGTTATCGTCACGCGCACGCTGATTTATACTTTTGCCTCTGCCTCCCTGGCACCGCAAACCCTCAGCCACCCCGCACGTTGGTTCCTTGCCGCCGGCGAAAAATAAAAGCCCGCCAACCCAACGCCCCTCAACGAACACGCCACGCGGTCGCCGCCGTATCGTTGATCGTTGTTGACCTCTTGACACTTCCAATTCCTTTTATCCACGAAACAGAGTTATGAAGCAGACTGGGCCCATAACCTGTTCGGGTTTTTTAAGGAATTAAAGATTTATTTAAGAAATATGACTTTTATTATAACTTTCGCTAGCACTCACTGACGCCATTACTTAGACTCTATTAACTATAGACAAGTAGGCATCTCTTGGAAAGCCACAGAACATAGGCTATACAATAGTAGGTACTTACTTATATTTTATTGCCTCTTACAAAACATTTTAATAGTATAAAGTCACATAAGACTAATGTCTTTTTATATTGACCTTTTTTTTTTTTTTTTATCAACTTTTTTATCATAACATATAAGTACCACGGCCGATGCAACCACGCCGATACGTCGGGATAAAAATAAAGGTAATTTTACGCGATAAATACCCGTTATCACGTATTAAAATAATGTGTTCTAATCGCGAAAGTTTAAAAAAAAAATACTATAAGTACTTATTTATACACGTTTGTTTAAAACGTCGGTCTGCCTTCTCTCAATATTGCTATGCCCTAGCAGGGTTTCTTATGTGTGACATTACCTATATTATAAGACCTCTGTATCACATAATGATTGCAATAAATAACTATGACAGACTATAAGTTCCACGAGTGACCATGTGTCACTCATGTGTTACCATATGTCACTCATGTGGAACCATATGTGTCATGTGTGGAACCATATGTGTCATGTGTGGAACCATAAGTGTCATATGTGGAACCATATGTGTCATATGTGGAACCATATGTGTCATATGTGGGACCATATGTGGTCACATGTGATCATGTAAAGTTATGTGCGTCATGTCATGCAGCCACTAAGTCACTACCTAATGTGGACCAGTGGGGAGTATACTTGTAGAATGCTACTGATGGGCGTGAACAAATAAACTGCAATTACTTACGTGACATCAAGATGGTGATGGTATATCCCACTTCTGATGTGTTAGCACTTCAATAATAACTCCACTGGTGACTTTCAATACACGTTTATTTCAGGTATCAATCCAACATAAATTCGTCTAGTTACAAAACTTTATAAATTTCTAGAGACGTCCGAACAGAGTGACGACCTCAGAGTGACTGCCCTAATGGCCAAGTCTTTTCGGCTTTTATACGTTTTCGCCTGCCCCAGCTGTTGCAAAACAGGCCACGACGCCCACTGCAACAGCTGAGTCATTAGTTGGTTTGTTACAGATATTGTCATACCGGAAATTGACAAATACTAAATTCTAAAATATTAAAAGTATTTTTTTAAAATTCGTCACAATATTGGATTTTAGCAAAACCTTACAGTTACAAGCGGCACGCCTTCCGACACGCACCATCCCTTGCATCACACTCACAGAGGTAAGAAAGTTCTATCCGTGGCTGTCTACAACCATTATAAAAGGATCTACAACAATGTTACAAGCGGCACGCCTTCCGACACGCACCATCCCTTGCATCACACTCACAGAGGTAAGAAAGTTCTATCCGTGGCTGTCTACAACCATTATAAAAGGATCTACAACAATGTTACAAGCGGCACGCCTTCCGACATGCACCATCCCTTGCATCACACTCACAGAGGTAAGAAAGTTCTATCCGTGGCTGTCTACAACCATTATAAGAGGATCTACAATAATGTTACAAGCGGCACGCCTTCCGACACGCACCATCCCTTGCATCACACTCACAGAGGTAAGAAAGTTCTATCCGTGGCTGTCTACAACCATTATAAAAGGATCTACAACAATGTTACAAGCGGCACGCCTTCCGACACGCACCATCCCTTGCATCACACTCACAGAGGTAAGAAAGTTCTATCCGTGGCTGTCTACAACCATTATAAAAGGATCTACAACAATGTTACAAGCGGCACGCCTTCCGACACGCACCATCCCTTGCATCACACTCACAGAGGTAAGAAAGTTCTATCCGTGGCTGTCTACAACCATTATAAAAGGATCTACAACAATGTTACAAGCGGCACGCCTTCCGACACGCACCATCCCTTGCATCACACTCACAGAGGTAAGAAAGTTCTATCCGTGGCTGTCTTCAACCATTATAAAAGGATCTACAACAATGTTACAAGCGGCACGCCTTCCGACACGCACCATCCCTTGCATCACACTCACAGAGGTAAGAAAGTTCTATCCGTGGCTGTCTACAACCATTATAAAAGGATCTACAACAATGTTACAAGCGGCACGCCTTCCGACACGCACCATCCCTTGCATCACACTCACAGAGGTAAGAAAGTTCTATCCGTGGCTGTCTACAACCATTATAAAAGGATCTACAACAATGTTACAAGCGGCACGCCTTCCGACACGCACCATCCCTTGCATCACACTCACAGAGGTAAGAAAGTTCTATCCGTGGCTGTCTACAACCATTATAAAAGGATCTACAACAATGTTACAAGCGGCACGCCTTCCGACACGCACCATCCCTTGCATCACACTCACAGAGGTAAGAAAGTTCTATCCGTGGCTGTCTACAACCATTATAAAAGGATCTACAACAATGCTACAAGCGGCACGCCTTCCGACACGCACCATCCCTTGCATCACACTCACAGAGGTAAGAAAGTTCTATCCGTGGCTGTCTACAACCATTATAAAAGGATCTACAACAATGCTACAAGCGGCACGCCTTCCGACACGCACCATCCCTTGCATCACACTCACAGAGGTAAGAAAGTTCTATCCGTGGCTGTCTACAACCATTATAAAAGGATCTACAACAATGTTACAAGCGGCACGCCTTCCGACACGCACCATCCCTTGCATCACACTCACAGAGGTAAGAAAGTTCTATCCGTGGCTGTCTACAACCATTATAAAAGGATCTACAACAATGTTACAAGCGGCACGCCTTCCGACACGCACCATCCCTTGCATCACACTCACAGAGGTAAGAAAGTTCTATCCGTGGCTGTCTACAACCATTATAAAAGGATCTACAACAATGCTACAAGCGGCACGCCTTCCGACACGCACCATCCCTTGCATCACACTCACAGAGGTAAGAAAGTTCTATCCGTGGCTGTCTACAACCATTATAAAAGGATCTACAACAATGCTACAAGCGGCACGCCTTCCGACACGCACCATCCCTTGCATCACACTCACAGAGGTAAGAAAGTTCTATCCGTGGCTGTCTACAACCATTATAAAAGGATCTACAACAATGTTACAAGCGGCACGCCTTCCGACACGCACCATCCCTTGCATCACACTCACAGAGGTAAGAAAGTTCTATCCGTGGCTGTCTACAACCATTATAAAAGGATCTACAACAATGTTACAAGCGGCACGCCTTCCGACACGCACCATCCCTTGCATCACACTCACAGAGGTAAGAAAGTTCTATCCGTGGCTGTCTACAACCATTATAAAAGGATCTACAACAATGCTACAAGCGGCACGCCTTCCGACACGCACCATCCCTTGCATCACACTCACAGAGGTAAGTTTCATATCGTCATCTCTCTGTCTATCTTGTTTAGACGATTTATTACCGTATCTTTTATATAATCCATTCATATCCTCATTACGATCAAACGCTTTTGCAGTCTAGGTTCGCCTAGGTACGGGAGTTCCAGGTTTGATCCCAAGGGGCCACTAATTTGTGTTCGGCATAATGGTGTTAAGGCCCGGTGTGCCCGTAATTTCACCGGCAACCATACCATTCAAACCGAAACACAGCAATGCTGCTTGGTGACCGATATAAGTATGGTGGTAGTACTTCCCCGGACGAGCCCTTTCATATCATTCTTCGCACAATCCATTACCAGCAAAACGGTTAAATTGACTAAAAACTATACTTATTTATATTGGAGGTCGTCATCGTCGCAAGGTTGCGTGTTTGTCGGCGTTTTACAGATTGTACTTCGGTGAGTGTGCTCAGGAGCTTCACGACCTTATATACCGCCTTTGCCGTTCTTTAATAGAAATTTCAGACGCACAGCCTATTATCATCCCCACGTGGTTGATATCCCATGCATAAGAACTAAACGCTTTTATTGTGCGCATTGCAAGAACTCGTAATAAGCTCACAGCGTCTGTTTTTGTGCTGTGCTACGACCCTAATGTCTTCAAGAAGAGAGTTAATAGGTACTTTCTGGGTATGCTCTCTCCATCGTAGATCTTATTCTTGTCTTTGTAAGTTTCGTGGTCATGAGCCGACACATCGTTAATTAAAAAAAAAGATCGGTTTAAATATAAAAACATTCTACGTTTTGTTACCTGCCCCCAAGTGTTGTGAAACACAACAGACAATGCATTAAAACCTACCTCAAGTTTTCCTTGCTCCAATTTGAGAACTTGTTCAACTGCTACGCTTTGTTTTCGTTTTAACCGGATACTGATATATACAATAAAATGTTCAGGGATAATGCCCCTCAGGGTTATTGATTGGCGTTCATTCAAAATAGTGAAATTGTCCAGTACATACAGGCTAATATCGACTGGCTTTACAGCTCAGAGGTCCGATCACGAATATGCTATTGTACGGTAAGCGTATCGTTCACGTTAGCATTTTGTATAGGATTTCGCACAGCGCCTCTACAGTACGTAAATAGAACTAAATTTACGATCACGAACCTTTTGACACATGTATCGTAATGTAAAGGTAACGTATTTACGTTTCGGTTACGGACCTTTACAGTACTTGGAAGCACGAAGCACTGGACTTAAACAAAGTCCTACCACCAACCAAACCAAGCACAATATTGTACTGCCCATGGGAATCGAACCTTGGACCTCTGGATCTGATACCGGTGGTCGAACCACTAGACCACGGAGGCGGTTATAAATATAGTCTCGCGGCTAAGTTGACGAGCCCCCAGCTGACGTGGTGTCGCCTCGAATCACTACAAGCGCAACATATGGTGTGTTTTTTTTTAAAGTATCCTATCCGATTACCTTCTAAAGTGTTTTTGGAATCGAGCATGCCATTTTGAAATGCGTGACAATCTGCTTTTGTAGGGGAGGGCGGTACTACTGGCCCACTGCTGTACTACTTTAAGAAACTTATAGATAAATGTTACGATAGCCTTGACGAGTTTTTGTATGATCAAACCTTGTGACGTAAAATAGTCTTAGAATTGTTGTTTCTAAGCACATATGTATAAGGGTACTTAGGTCTCATACATATTCATTTTTGACATTATTAGGAATTTCCATTTTTTTCACACAGCGCCATCTAGCCCCAAACCAAGCATAACTTGTAATTGTAATATGGGCACTGGATTACGAATACTTAAATACCTTTTTTTTGTAAATAAATACTTATCATACGATACAACAACCAAACACAGAAGAAACATCTATGTTCATCAACGGATGGTTGTCCTGGGTGGGAATCGAACCCACAACCTACAGCGCAGCTAATTGAATTGCAATTCCTCATGTAACTCTACACCGGAAATATTAAAATACCTACATAAACATTTAAATTATTGCACTAAATAGAGATGTATAAAAGTAGTTATTGGGGTCACATAATGAATTACAGTAGTGCAGAATAAGATATTCCATTGTTAAGACCATGCGATTATGTTTGCATTAAATAAATGAATATGAATGGATTTACGCAATTCGTTGGCTCAGCTTACCCTTCTAGAAAACAGGCGTGTCTTCGCATACCGTTGTTTAGATTTGCAACTGACAACCGAAGTAATGCGAGACAATTTCCAAAACAAACAATCTCGCTGAGCTCTGTGCAAATCGGTTCACTTTCCGAAAAGGTGTAAAAGTGAAACAGTGCGAAAGTGTGGATAATTTGACGGGACACGCTTCGTCGCGTGACCCCGCCTGTGTCACGGCTCCGCTGTTCTAGGTTAAGCATCGCCCGCGGATTTTGGTTACATCACAACTAAACCTCACAGCTCAGTTGTTAGTAGCTCTCCCTTCTGCGCTGTAGGTTGTGGCTTCGATTCCCATCCATGACAATTTTTTTATTATTTATTTTTTTTAGTATTTCATGGTGAGAGAATTTCTGGATCATTTATTTTGCAGCGCGTTTTTTTTTGTCGACGGGGCAGCGCTTTGCCTTAATCTCACCTAGCTACAAGTCAGGCCGAAGGTGGAGGCGCACTTCACCCGGAATCTTCAAGAAATTGAGGAACTGGCTACTTATCTAACCTCTAAATGCCGAAACACAACCTACCACCAACTAAACCAAGCACTATATTGTAGTCTCCCTGGGGATCGAACCCGGAACCTCTGGATCTGACACCAGAAGGCGAACCACTAGACCACAGAGGTGGTTAAAAGTTAAAGGTTAAAAGGTCTGAGCGCCGAAGGGGGATATCTGCCGTTGGTTGGGAATAGGTGTACTATTGTATGGTAAGTGTGTATCAACAATTAAAAAAGTCTACAAGTACTCTATCCGTAATCTACTTCTTATGTTACAAGTTTCACTATTATTATAAAAGCAAAAGTTTGGGATGTTATTTCTGGCTAGCTACCACCATCTTACCTAATTCTGTTGCCACAATAACGATTCTAAAATTGTTGTGTTCCGGCATTTAGAGGTAAGATGGCCAGTTCCTCAGTTTGTTGAGGATTCCGGGTGAAGTACGCCTCCTCCTTCGGCCTTATCTCAACTTGTAACCAGGTGAGATGAAGGCCAAGTGCTTACCCGTCGTATTAAAAATAAAAAAATGTTTTGTTATCTGGTTACCACGGTTACCGCGCTGCGCTGTCGAAACCGCGAGCAGAAGGTAGTTGATTATAAAACCGGCCAAGCGTGAGCTTTCGCATTTCGTTCTAGACTAACGCCTTAACGCTATCGCGGGTCTGACTCATAATTATTTGGTGTTATAAGGACCTTTTTTTGTGTATGATATTATATGCATGGTATCGCTATATATGTATAATATATAAGTAGCTGCGCCCCGTGGTATTACCCGCGGTTAAATAAGTTGCCACTATGATAAAAAAACTACCCGTGCTGCCATCTAGTTTTGCTTGGATCAAATATCAAATATAGTCAAAAAGAAACCATTATATTTTGTATTGAAAAATCATTTTATGGGTTACGTTTGATGAAATTTATCAGAAGGTAGCTGATACACTGGAAATAGCCTACTTATTCTCCCGAAAAATTAACTATTCCCATGGAATTTAAAAACGTAACTCATTGTATGTTTCAATTTTTAACGCTCAATCGGCTAAACGGTTTTGCATAAACTTGGAATATACATAGGTTATGACCTAGATTAACACATGGGCTACATTTTATAACGAAAAATGAAATATTGCCGTGGGATGGCAAACGTAACCTCATATGTTTCTTACTCTTCCACGCTCCAACGGCTGAACGGATTTTGATGAAATTTGTTTCAGTACTCAGTTGGTAGTAACTCTGCCTTCTGCGCTGTAGGTTGTGGGTTCATTCCCACCAAGGACAAACATTTGTGTGATTAATATAGATGTTTGTTCTGTGTTTGGGTGTTGTATCATCAATAGTGTTGTTTTTTTTTTTTTTACGATGCGTCGGCTCTTGGCCACGAAACTTACACAGAATGAGATCTACGATGGAGCGAGCCTACCCAGAAAGTGCCTATTAACTCTCTTCTTGAAGACATTAGGGTCGTAACACAGCGCAAAAACGGACGCTGGGAGCTTATTACGAGTTCTTGCAATGCGCACAACAAAAGATTCTTGAAAGCGTTTAGTTCTTATGCGTGGGATATCAACCACGTGAGGATGATAATAGGCTGTATGTATGTATTTACAAAAGTATTGAAGTATTCTATCCGACTTTGGGGCTAGATGGCGCTGTGTGAGATTAATGTCCTGTAATATTTATTTATTTATTACCTTTATAGGTCCTACGGTGTTTTGATAATTCAGCCGTAACCGCTAGAAAAAGCCCAGATATTCCGTTGCCCGGGGTAGACTAGGGGCCTCACCACAACGTCTTACAGCGTTCTCGTTTTGATATTACATTACTTTTGTATCGTGTTTTCTACACTGGATAGACGTGACAAAAGTTAAATAATATCAAATCGAGAATACTCTAAGAGATCGTGGTAAAGCGTTCTAGTCTTCATATACATTACTTTTGTATAGTTTTTTCTACACTGTATAGATAGTGACAAAAGTAAAGTAATATCAAATCAAGAATGCTCTAAGAGGTCCATGGTACCTCCCAGTAGGAGACAGACTAGGTAGATCACGCCTACCCCCTGATTAGAGAGCCAGTGGCTAAAGTGTATGCATGTTCCACAGATCTCCTGCACCTGAGCAATACTAGCAATCCCGCGGGCAGCGCGCCGCCGGGGGGCGCCGGCGCAGAGATCCTAGAACGACAGAACCACGAGCTGAGGCTAGATAAGAGCAACGTTCTACTATTGGGGCCTACGGGCTGCGGTAAGTGACGACTTGGAGCCGGAACAAGCAAGCATTCCATCTGATGTTCAATGCAACTCACGAAGAATGAAAACCATTTGTAATGATGTTTTACCGCCTTTGGTCTAGTGGCCCGCCGGTGTCAGATCCAGAGGTCCCGGGTTCGATCCCCAGGGTAGTACAATATTGTGCTTGGTTTGGTTAGTGGTAGGACTTTGTATAAGTCCACCTGGCTATCTACCATCATCTTACCTAATTCTGTCGCCATAATAACAATTCTAAAAAAAATGTAGCCAGTTCCTCAGTTTGTTGAGGATTCCGGGTGAAGTGCGCCTCCACCTTCGGCTTTATCTCGACTTGTTATCAGGTGAGATGAAGGCCAAGAGGCCGTCGTACAATAAAAAAAAATTAGAGGTAAGATAGCCAGATTTCCTCAGTTAGTTGAGGATTCTGGGTGAAATGCGCTTCTACCTTCGGCTTATCATTACTTACAAATCAGATGAGATGAAGGCCAAGCACCTCTCTGTCGTACAATAAAAAATAATAAATATTTGAGGATAATCTGGTTCGCCATGCTGTTTGTAACGTACGTAAGCTGTGCGTTTGAGTCACCGTTTAATATTTGTGTGTGTGGCCTCTAGGTTTACCGTAAGCGTGAGCGGTGTTACAACATACACGCAACATACACGTTTGTCTGACTGTTTTCCTTGTTTGTTTCCTGTGACTTGATATAAACCCAGATGTTATGAAAGGAAACTCACTCGACTACTCATATTGTACTACGGAGTGTATCAATAATTTCGTGTTGAAAATCCTGTGATATTCGGTAAAAGTCATTGATATGCCTCTTGTAACACAGTCAAATATCTTATCCACCTTCGGCCTTATCTTAACTTGCAACCAGCCCCCTCAGCACGGGGAGGAGATAAAATTGTTGTCCTCTGTTTTTATCCACGTTGTCAGAGCATTTTGTCTCCCGATGGTGGATAAAAACAGAGGACAAAATTTTATCCCCGCCCCGTGCTGAGGGGGCAGGTGAGATGAAGGCCAATCGCTTACCCGTCGTAGGTACCGTTAAAAACCCCTCTAAAATAGACATTTAATGAAGAAAGGTAATAAAAATGTGCTTTGCCTGATAAAGCAGTTTCTTCAAGGCAAAACATAACGTTTCTAAAATTCAAGGGGTCTCATCTCATTTTTTTTATAAATAAATAATTATCCATTTAATGCGGTTACTGAGATACAGCCCGTTTACTGACAGACATTCGAACGGACAGCGAAAGCTTAGTAATAGGGTTCCACTGGCACCCTTTGGATACGGAACCCTATAAAGCATCTTCTAGTAGAAATCGGAATAGGAATACAGTCATAGACAAAAGATGACCTCCAATTATATAACCGCGCCCAAAATACCTTGACCGTTTCATATAGGGGTCATAATTTGTTGTTATAAATGGATTCTATTGGAACTATCTATATACTGATTTTCCCAAGGTCAAAGATTCAATCACTATGTTTATTTTGTAGGTGTTTTTATTGCTTATTTACATTCGGCGATCATGTAATATTGGTTTCTAGCTTAGGTACAATCCGCACGAGTACAATCTTAGAGTCGTCAAGTCCAGACTCCTTTTAGGCAAGCGTGCTCCATCTTAGGCCACATCTTTACTAGTTTAAGCTGGTGGTCAAAGGCTTGATTATAACCAATAAAAAGGGTTATTTAATGCTTATTGACATTCTGAGACCCTAGAATACTTCAAAATAAAATCTGAAAACAGAAAAACTATTTAGTAATAAATCCGCCTAATCCGCTAATTGAATGATTGAATGCGTTATTTTGCGGAGGATATTTCCGCAAAATAACGCCTGAATCAATTAGCTACCCTAGAATATTAGATGGGGTTTACTATTTTGTATCGAATACTAATGAAAATCTAATGCATTTTCAAGAGAACATTGAAAAGTTTTGTAAAAGAAGTAATGTTACTAGAAATAAATATAAACTTGATATAGGTAACTATAATAAAATAAATAATAATTACAGGACACTAATTTCACACAGCGCCATCTAGTCCCAAACTAAGCATAGCTTGTAATATGGGAACTAGATTACGGATAGAATACATAAATACTTTTGTAACAGGGGGGGTGATAGTGTCACTTTGTCGGAAAGGTAGTTATTATTAATAATACTCAGCAATGAACTCAATCGGAAACAAGTATATATATTCCACTTAGTAACGAATACAGTGAATATTGACCTTTGCCCGTCGTAAGCGGAGCGGGGCTGTTTAACTATATAGTGGCTAGTCCGGAGGATCCGTATCTGCACCACTATATAATGTGAAAGGTAGCTAGGGCTCGATACATTCAAAGTTGGACGGACGCAGGCCGTCCCTTGAGCAAAACACAACGATAGCGCGTTCTAATTTTTCCACTGGCGCCATCTAGTTTGTACGAGGAGTAACAATGTGACTGGTGTTACACACTCCCCCTATGTCCATGATGACGTCTCGGCGAATAAGGACATGAAATTTTCGTAAACTATTGGTTCTCTTTCGGAACCTTGCGGGGTCGACCTCGTTGACGGGGTTGAGTTTCTCCTGTAAGCATTGTTTTTTTAGGACGTCCTCTCCCTCGTATGGGTTTGACTGGTACTGGTAGACTACTAGCGCCAGCGTCACCAGCATAGCTTTTGAGCGCCGAAGTGTGGTATTTCCCAATGGGCTGGTCCGGCTTGTCCGGATGTGCCAGTTCGTAGGTGTTGGCTCCGATGCGAGCCTTAACAAGATAGGGTCCATCACGCCGCGGGGCAAACTTGGAGCTAAGGCCTTGGGATGTCTTGCTCACCGCATGCGTGGTGACAAGTACCAATTCTCCGGCTTTGTATCCAGGATCAGGCCTACGCTGCTTGTCAGCTTGATCCTTTCTACTTTCCTCTTTTCCTTCCCTTATCTCTCGTACTCTACGCAGCGTCTGTGCCAGCAGCAATAACTTGGGAGTAATCTCCGGGATAAAATTTTCTGATTGAATTACCTGCCTTAAGTCATGATCGTTATCATCCGGGGTTCTCAACTCCCGAGCAAAAGTAAGATAGGCCGGGGTATGGCCGGTAACCAGACTGGTGGCGGTATTCATGGCGAAGCGAATACTTGCCAGTTTATCTGCCCAGTTTCTATGATTGTCCTGGACCAAAATAGCTAGTTGGGTTTTTAGATCTCGGTTCTTTCGTTCCACTGGATTAGCAGCTGGATGATATACGGGAGTAAATGTGTGTTTGATGCCCAAACAGTATGTGACTTGCTGCATTACGGAACTGACAAACTGGGGTCCGTTGTCGCTGTGTAGTCGTCGGGGCATTCCGTATCGCAAGAAGACCTCATTGATGAGAGTGGTAGCGCAACTCGTTGCGTTTGCGTTTTCCAGAGCAAACATCTCTACCCACCCGGTGGCTATGTCCTCGATGATCAAAATCCAGTTTTTCCCAGCTGGTGTAGTAGGCAGAGGCCCGAACAAATCAAAACTCAATGTTTCGAACCTTTGGTTGATTGCAGTTGTTTGGAGTAATCCAGCGGGCTTCAGGTTTGAAGGTTTGAATCTCTGGCAGGTCATACACTCCTTGACATAGTTTTCTACAAATCTTCGCATACCCTTCCAATAGTATCTGCTAGCTATACTCTGGAGGGTTTTATCTGCGCCATAATGACCTGCCAGTGGACTATCATGGTACGTGGCTAACACAGTGGCCCATTCATGCTGCGGTACCAAAAGAAGTGCATTTTCTCCTTCACCAGCAGGGTCATATTTGTACAGTACGCCATTGTTCATAACATATCCCTTTTCACTCCAATACACTGCATTTTCTATGGTTTCGGATTCTAGGGCTTGTATGATTCTCGCAATTTGTTCGTCTTTGAGCTGATTCTGTCGAATCTCAGCTGAACCGCGAGACTTCGCATCTACCACGACGCTACACACGCTGCAATCACTCTTAGTGTCTTCGCTACAGAATGGCCGGGATAACGCGTCGGCCACAACGTTTGCTTTACCAGGTATATATTTTATCGTAAGCTGGTAAGACTGTATGATTAATGCCCATCTTGCCAGACGTCCGGTCGGCGTTCTTAGGGACATCAACCATTTTAAAGCCTGATGGTCGGTAACGACCGTAACCTGTACACCCTCTATGTAGCCACGAAATTTAGTCAATGCCCACACCACAGCTAGAGCTTCTCGTTCCGTTGTACTATAATTCCTTTCAGCGGGGATCAGCAATCGGCTTGCATATTCAATAGGGTGTTCTTCGTCACCCTCCCCCTGGACTAGTAGCGCTCCAAGTGCATAATCACTAGCGTCGGTCCTCAGGGTATATGGTTTTGACTCATCAGCCTGCTTCAGAACAGGAGCTGTAGTCAGGCACTTCTTCAAGCAGTCAAACGCATCGTCTTGCTCTATACCCCAGCTCCATAAAGCATTCTTTTTGGTTAGCCTGGTCAGAGGCTCGCATTTTTGAGCAAACTCAGGTATGAATCGTCGATACCAAGAGCAAGTCTGTACAAAAGAAAGAAGGTGTTTCAGGTTTCTAGGGGCCGGCAGCTGAGCTATAGCAGATACTTTATCTGGGTCCACTTGCAGTCCTTGCGGGGTAATGTAATGACCCAGGTATTTTACCGTACCGCAACAGAAATTACATTTCGCGGAATTGACGTATAAGTCGTTGCTCTTCAGTATTTTAAGGACTCTGTCAAGATCACTAAGGTGTTTTTCGAAAGTAGTTGATAGTATAATCAGATCATCTAAATACGCCATCATCTTCACGTCGTCTGTGGCGATTTTCACGCGGTCTATTAAGCGCTGGAAAGTCGCGGGTGCGTTGCGTAGTCCGAACGGCATCCGCGTAAACTTATAAATCCCAAATGGCGTGATAAAACTTGTTTTATCCCTGTCGGCCTCTCGTACTTGGACCTGCCAGTAGCCAGCGCGCAAATCTAAGGTAGTCATAAATGGCGTGGGCTTAGCCTCATGCAACAGGTCGTCAATTCTTGGCATTGGGTAAGTGTCAGGAACAGTAATGGCATTCAGCCGCCGGTAATCAATGCAGAGGCGTATGGTACCGTCCTTCTTTGGTACCATGACAATTGGAGCTGACCAAGCTGAGGTGGAGGGTATAATGACACCATCTCTTAGCATCTTGTCTACCTCCTTCTTTAAAAGATCACGTCGGGCTGGGGACAATCTGTACGGAGGCACTGCTATAGGGCCTTGATCGCCAGTGTTGATCACATGCTCAGCCAACGATGTGGGTTTGCTTCCGGATCGGAACACTCCCTCGTGTTCACCAAGGAGAGCCTCCAGCTGCTTCCTTTTATCCGGATCAGTAACACCCACCTCCACTTCATTCAAGGAGAATGCGTTGATTCCGATGTCTTCAGCTGTATATCCTTGGAAAAGCGCTGCTGACTCAGGGGACAGTTCAACGTGCTCTTCTTCGATTGCTTTCCTTGCATCTGCGTACATAAAATCAACAAACTGTGAGTAGTTATCGAACACTGAGGACTTGTACCGTTTGTTTTCCGGTAACTTGATATCGGGTCTTCGGTGACATTCGGGGGCCGTAGCGGCCTCGAGTAACATGCAGTCTGCTACACTAGACTGATGTGTGGTATTACTAGAGATTAGTGAAACGGCTTTCTGGTCTACTGCGTGTACTACGGATGGCGCATCTGTTGTCTCCATTATGAGATCATATTTTTTACATGGATCCGCAATCAAATGCCAGGAGACTTGAGGTAAATTTAGGACGATTCCCGCATCCTGTAGAAAACCCACTCCGAGCAACGTTTTGTTTTCACGGGCCTCCGGAAACACGATGAAGGTCGTTGGGACCGTTCGTTGGCATAAACGTACTGGAACTCGGGTTGACAGCACCTGCTGTCTCTTCCTGCTTCCATCCGCCAATGTGATTGTGACTGTCTGTCTTCCAAAAGGCAACCCTCGCCTTTCCAGGCAACGGAACAATTCGTAGGAGGCGACGCTAGATTTTGCACAGGTATCTAGAAACGCGTTGCCAACAATATCCAGGATACCGATTGCTATCATCGGTCTCGGGCGAGCATCCACGTTGATGTTGAAGGCGCAGAAATCTAGCTTTTCTTCTTTCGTCTTATTTGTTGCGCACGTTGAGCATCTGCTCCTCACAACTCCTGGAGCCCCACAACCGTAGCAGGAGAAGCTGGGTTGGGAAGGAGAAGGGGCTTGAGTAGCCACAGCATCTGTTGCTTTCTTGACCACTGTCTGGTTCTGTTTTTTCCGGCATTCTTCCGTTGTATGCCCAAATCGTCTACAGTAATCACAGCGTTCCCTCTTAGCTCTATCAACCACTCGGGGGGTAGTTACTTCGGCTTTTTCCCGCAATAGTTGTTCTGTCCCTCTAGCCGCGGTCAAGAGCTCGTCAAAACTGGTTATACACTCCCGTGGAACCTTTTCTCTTATTCTCACGAGTAGTTGCCCGTAGATCATGTCTATCTGCTGTTGTTCGGTATGACCGGGTGTCGGGAGACGCGCGAGCAGTGCACGATTCCTTGCAACGAAGACCTCCGTCAGCATATCTGCAGTCTGTTTGTGAGCGAACAACTCCTGGTAGATCAGGTAAGCGGGTTTCTTCGGTGCGAACGCGTGACGTATGCGTTCCATGAAGTCTCGCCAAGTTTCGATACTATCTTTGACGCTTTGCCACCAAGTACTAGCATCTTTCTTCATAACCAGCGGCATGCTCATTAGAGCATCCTCGTCACTGATTTTGTGCATCTTTTTGAAAATGGACGCAGCTGCTATAAATTCTTCCACTTTATCGCTATTCCTGGCTCCCTCAAAGTTCAAGGAAAAGTCAGAGAAAGTCGACCCGCGCGTGTTGCGTTCCTCTGGTGCAGGGGCTGGAGCTACTGCTGTTGCCGCCGACACCGCCTGAACTGCTGCTGTCGTGAGTGACGTTACTAGTTCTCTTAACTGCTCCGAAGTCATGCTAACTAAGCCGGAACCTGATGTTTCCATCCTTCCGGTTTTCTTCCGACACGTAGGTGAGAAGGCTGTACTATAATCGTCTGATTCGGACATGAATCCACGATATGACGTTCAACGTTGGGCGCCAGATGTAACAGGGGGGGTGATAGTGTCACTTTGTCGGAAAGGTAGTTATTATTAATAATACTCAGCAATGAACTCAATCGGAAACAAGTATATATATTCCACTTAGTAACGAATACAGTGAATATTGACCTTTGCCCGTCGTAAGCGGAGCGGGGCTGTTTAACTATATAGTGGCTAGTCCGGAGGATCCGTATCTGCACCACTATATAATGTGAAAGGTAGCTAGGGCTCGATACATTCAAAGTTGGACGGACGCAGGCCGTCCCTTGAGCAAAACACAACGATAGCGCGTTCTAATTTTTCCACTGGCGCCATCTAGTTTGTACGAGGAGTAACAATGTGACTGGTGTTACACTTTTTTTTTTTTGTAAATACATACTTATCATACAATACAACACCCAAACACAGAACAAACATTTATATTCATCACACAAATGTTTGTCCTGGGTGGGAATCGAACCCACAACCTACAGCGCAGAAGGCAGAGCTACTACCAACTGAGCTGTGAGGCTTGTTATATATAGATTACCATTATTTTTTACATTGTACACAACGCCAGCAAGCCCCTAAGCTAAGCTAAACTAAATGTAGGAACTAAGTTATGTTGAATATGAACAGTACTAATATACGTAATTTTTAAAATAAAATACTTATGATAAAGTACAACACCCGTACACAGGACAAACATTTACATTACAAAATGGTTTGTCCCGGGTAGGGACCGAACCCAACCTACAGCGTCGAAGGCAAAGCTATTATCGACTGAGCTACGAGGCCAGTTTGATTGTAACCTCTGAGAAATAGGTATTTTAAAGTTTATCATTCATCCTTAGGAAGCTGGTGTACGATTCTTGAATAAACTTCCACAAAAATCCATCAAACTTCCTGGTCGTAAATTAAAAGAATTGTATATATAAGTGACTTCAAAAACAACCAGACCACGTGTCCAAATATTGAATTATATTTACAAACTGCCTATTAGGAAGTAATAAATATTTCTAAAGTGTATAATGAACTTTTAATCTTATTTGAATTATTTTAAACTCGCCTAGCTATTGAATGGATTGTCACAAAACTGACGGCTGGGACTTCGTTCCCGTTATCCCATAGGAATATATATATTCATTTCTTCACTATAAAAGTAAATAAGTACATCAATTGAATTCCGCAGCATGGTATAAATTACTTGCTAAAAACTTCTTTGACTTGTCATTCAGTCAATCAATCAGTCTGCCACACAAACATTTCGTACATTGAATGGATCTCGGTTCTTGTATCGAGCTTCCAAAACACGCTGGTACTAAATGTGTGATCCCTATATTTTGAATACGGGTTTTTTTATTGGCCACGCGTTTGGACACCAGCTCACTTGAGAAACAAGTAAAGATGTGGCCTAAGATGGAGCATGTGTGAGACTCTTGGATGGTACTGGTGCGGAAAAACAGACGAGGGCAACGAGTTCCATTCCGTTTGACAAGTCTCACAGTACTGTTGGTTGTAGCTTTGCCTTCTGCGGTGTAGGTGGTGGGTTTGATTCCCACCCGGAACAAACATTTGTGTGATGAATATAGATGTATGTTCTGTGTTTGGGTGTTGTATTGTATGATATGTAAGTATAAGTATAAAAAGTAAATAAACTTTTTTTACCCGTAATCTAGTTCCTAAATTCCAAGCTTTATTTAGTCTGGGGCTGTGTGAAATAATTTTGAAGGCTGTGTGGTTAAGGTACAATATGGTACACCCTCTGGGGATAGAACCCGAGCCTTCTGGATATTTTCTGGAGATCTTTGTTTAAGTCCGCCTGGCTAGCTACTACCATCTTACCTAATTCTGTCGCCATAATAACAATTATAAAATTGTTGTGTTCCGGCATTCAAAGGTAAGATAGCCAGTTCCTCAGTTTGTTGAGGATTCCGGGTGCAGTGCGCCTCCACCTTCGGCCTCATATCAACTCGTAACCAGGTGAGATGAATGCCAAGTAAAAAAAAAATGTAAACAAGTTGGCAATGGCGACCAAAACCTGCCTGTTCATAACAAAACCAGTTCAAGGTGCCTACATACGTGCGCCGACCTTTAGGGATCAAACCTGTGAACAAGCCATCCTTGGAGTTAGCGTTTTTATTGATTCCGTTAATGTGTATCAAGGTAGGACGGTCGGTTTTATGTAGAACTGGGGCATAGTAACAATGCAAATATGTGAATGTTTTTGTCAGTAAAGGTACAAATATATTTATTCCCATACAAATTTAACATTTCAGTAAGATTACTATAATTGACCCCGCACTAGGACTCGCCTGTTTCGCGGGAGTCAGATACAATATTATTTACAAGTCATAGGTACACTATTTATAGAGGGCATAGCATAGCATTTGGTATACACATAATAAAAATAAAAATTAAATAGGTAAATTATACAGACGAAGTCGAAAACGGATCGTGTGTGTGTGTGTGAGACGGTGTGTGTGAGAGAGTGTGTTGTAACGGAACGGATGGGTATAGATAGAATGCGAGAAAGAAGTTGAATGTAGAAACGTAGGCAAACAGGGAGATTATATACAGCTATTTTTTTTTTATACTACTAGGAGACGGGTCAAGCAAGTAGCGCACCTGGTGTTAAGTGTACTCTTGCTTATGACAAAGCCTTACTGCATAGGTCACATCCACAAAGAACATAGCCACTGAACTGAGACCGGCGCTGCATCGCGCCCTTCAACTTGAGGCATGAAGGTGTTAAGCCTCACGTACCCGTATTTTCACCGGCAACCATACCCTTCAAACCGAAACACAGCTATGCTGCTTGGCGGCTGAAATAAGTATGGTGGTAGTAATTCTCCGGACGAGCCCTTTCACTTGGTGCTTCTACTACTCTTCAATAATATATAAAGATAGCTTTTTATTTTTCCTTTGGTTGCATTTTGAGCTCGGGGCTCATTTTTTTTTCGAGTTCTTGGTGCTCTAGGCCAGAGCAAAGATGAGGTCTACGATAGACGGAGCTTTCCCAGAAGGCACTGAATCTCCCGCGAACAGAACACAGTATACCCCTCGGTACTGGATATTGGCGGGATGCTAGTCAGGTTTTATATTGTATGACGGGGAAACGCTTGGCCTTGACCTCACCTGGTTATCAAGTTATGATAATTCCGAAGGTGGAAGCGCACTTCATCCGGAATCCTCAACAGTCTGAGGAACTGGCTATCTTACCTCTTAATGCCGGAACACAACCATTTAGAATTGTTGCTATGGCAACAGAATTAGGTAAAGTCAGACCAAGTACAATATAGTAATCCCCTGGGGATCGAACCCGACACTGGATCTGACACCGGTGAGCGAACCACTAGACCACAGAGGCGGACAAATTCTTCATAAAATGCGGCAATTTTCAAATATGTCGTACAAGTTTCACCGCGAAGGATTTTCCACATCTTTATTATCTACACCCTTGGCAGTTACATTATTTATAATGCGTTTTATTTATATCCTTTCCTCGAATCCGAAACAAAAGGTTTCACGCGCAACCGAAACGAGGTGTCACGTATTACGTGGAATCTTTAAACCGCAAACTTTTACAACTTACTTATTTATTCTTGGGTTGTCATACTAAAAACATTCAAGTATAGTTGTTTTAGTACCTGTTTATAGTATTCGTTTACAAGTCAATAGATTACCATATTTTTTTTGTCATTTTACTAAATTTGGGAACTAAGTTATGTAGAATATGAACAGTACTAATATACGTTATTTTTAAAATAAATACTTATGATAAAATACAACACCCGTACACAGGACAAACATTTACATTCATCCGAATCCAACCTACAGCGCCGAAGGCAAAGCTACTATCGACTGAACTGGCCAGTTGAAATGTAACCTCTGAGAAATAAATATTTCTCTATACAAAATGATATCGTTGGTAACAAAAATTATCGGAATAAAATTCTGGTCAATAATATGTTTAATCATACTAGTAGACAAAATTCCCTTACACACTATTACACCACTGACCACATCAAATCTCTATCATCGTATTAAGGATGTTCTGCCAATTTGTTACACTCACCACGCAATCAATCGGTTCCTTTGAGAATGACCCATGCTACACCGAGTTCTCGCTGAAATAATCCGGATGTGCTTACAAACACGGCCGCATTAACTATTTAATGAATAAGCGAAATTAAATACGATCAGTATCAAAAAAATCTAATATCAATCCCTTTTTTTTTACTGATTGTAAGATGTAAAATCAGTAAAAATAAAGAGAAAGACATGATTGTACCATCGGTCAGTATTTTCATACTTTTGCCGCACGTATGTTGAGTTACATTACTATTTTACCCTTTTGTTGTCACGAGAGAAAGACGACTCGCAAAGAAGACAAAAAAAGACTCAA
The DNA here is from genome assembly GCA_951394065.1 of Venusia cambrica. NCBI lineage: Eukaryota > Metazoa > Arthropoda > Insecta > Lepidoptera > Geometridae > Venusia > Venusia cambrica. The sequence goes on from OX596071.1 coordinate 7,796,334, forward strand.
ACGACTTACTCAATCGTTAAAATGAGGAAACTCCGTGCGAGCTCGGTGTATCACATGCATAGTAATTCTATATTCACTGCACGATAGACAAGCTTTAGGTGGCCGTTTACACGCCACCCAGGTAGGCGGTAATGGCTTTTAGATTTGGGAAATATACTGCCTGGAAAACTCTTTGTTGTGATTGATGAAACCACCGAGTTGAATAGACAGTTGGGAAAGCGACCTCCTTTGCTAAGCGCATAGTAAAAAGCAGCTATACTACCGCTGTTGCTTTCAGCTTAAATCTGTTCAACAAGTCGTACATATTTGAATGGTAAGCATTCGAGGAACAAAAATGTCGCTTACGTATACTTAGAAAATAGGAAATAAAGCAATCTTGCCGAGTAATATTGGAAAACCTTTTGTAAAAAACCAGGTCGTGAATTGCTATTTCGGTCGAGGCTTGGTTAGTTATTTTCTCTAATTTGCGAGGAAACAATGAACATAATAGTTAGTGTTATAGGTTCCTTTTAGGCGTGCTCCATCTTAGGCCACATCTTTACTTGTTTTACATGTAAGCTGGTGGTCAAACGCTTGAATATTATCAGTAAAAAAAAAACGTGTATTTATTAAAGAATTAGAAGTTTGCTCCTCAGCTGTTTCGTTAAATTTAACGGTGGCGTTAAATTTAATTCACCTTCCAACGAACTATAATTCATTGTTTATTGGACAACATTTGTGGTAAACTTACGAGAACATAACACCCACAATTCAGAGTAGTTATCTGATTTTCATTCCCGCCAATTCGTCTGCGCGCGGTTTTTGTTGTTTTAAAACTTTTGAGATTGTTTTTCAAGATCTAATACTTGTCAATACAATAAAAAAAGGTATTTATAATATTGGATAAATGTATCTAAGAAATAACTATATCAAGATAAAATCTACGAACACAATTACAAGTTCACAAGGACATTTTTACCTCCGCATCAGATTCGTTTGGCTAACTCTTAAAAATATTCAATTATGTATTTCGACCGCGCTTGTTCCTTAACCTGTAATTATATTGCCCTTTTGATAAAATTTCACACGTTTTTTCGGTTAAGGCGCGCTACGCAGCTAAAATCGCGGCAGAAACGATGATGAGAGTTGACAACGGCAAGCTGTAGGTGGCGCATGCGTATCGTAAATAAAACCTTTTGATAATTCTTATTCTGAGATCGCGTTGCTGGTATGTAGGTAGGTAGGTAATGTGACTATATGATGGTACCTTTAATGGCACAGAACGAATAACTTATTTAAATTCGTCCTAAAATTATTTTTCTTAGAGTCTAGGTGTTATCTGACCGCTGCGAGGACGACAAGCATACGTGCGACGTCGACAGTGGTCACAGAGCTACTGATTGAAAGGCGGACGCGCGGTGCGCCTGTAGTTTTTCAAATAATTAATGATTAAAATTAAATTTGAATTCGCATCACAAAACTAGCTTACCTTTAATGTAGATCAACATGTAACCTATCATTTAAAATAAATCGTAAGAAAATATTCATTGTAGGTATCACAATATTTCTCTTGTAAATTTTGAAACGTACTATTTTCAATAAATATTTTTATCGAGAATTTTTTTAGCTATTATGTTTTCAGCTTACCTTTAATGTAGATAGGTACCTGAAGTAATACATATATAAAAAAAAGACTCGTGATTTGTTCAAAAGTACTATAATTTTCCATTGGAAAAAGAGGAAACGTCTTATGACAGGGCCTTAAACCTACTCAGTTATAATCTTCAAAACTATTTTGATTGTTTTGTCTGCAGCGGCTATAATCTCTTTTATGTAATGTTTGAAAACCAGAATTCTCCGTACTGGCTATTTTTAGCCGTTCTATGGTCGAATCTCGATTTATCATGGCGTGTTATTGCATTGTTTTAAAATGGCATCGTAATTACACCCGCCTTTACGACTGTATATCGTAAATTTTAATATATCGACTCCGAAAAAAGGTCAATGTTGTGTTTTGATATGTTTTTTTTATTTAACTGGCTTTTGTCCACGGCATCGCCCGCGTGGCAACTAGTCGGACAAAAAGTAAGCTGTGTACGTAACACAGCTTACTTTTTAATACGAACTGGGAAAGTTTGTCAGTGTGTGTGTGTGTGTGTGTTTGTAACTTCTTCACGCTGAAACGGCTGAACGGATTTGGCAGAAACTTGAAATATACATATATTATGACCAGGATTAACGCATAGGCTACATTTTATAGTATATGTTGTGTGTTGTCAACAGGCAAAACCCTCCTAGCTCAAACGATAGCGCAATGCTTGGACGTCCCGTTCGCTATCTGCGACTGCACCACTCTAACGCAGGCCGGCTACGTCGGCGAGGACATCGAGAGCGTCATCGCCAAATTACTGCAGGACGCCAACTTCAAGTGAGTGCATATATCACATGCATATAGGTATCCAACGATAGCGCAATGTCTACATCCTGTTCGCTACCACTCTAACTCTGAAAACTAAGACAATACACAACAGCCCAAAAAGGATACCACTCGGCGAAGGAATATGATAGGTAAGTGGCCCGTCATGCCCTGAACAAACTGACAAGCATCTACTGACTGCTGAGTGACCGTTCTTGTTACCTTTCCAGTGTGGAACGAGCGCAAACCGGCATCGTGTTCCTGGATGAGGTGGACAAAATCGGAGCCGTGCCCGGGATACATCAGTTGAGAGATGTCGGAGGTAACCATTTATTAGGACTAAGCGCTTTCAAATATGTTTTATTACGTTACATATTACATAAGAGCTGTGCCTATAATTTTCAATTAAAAAAAAAACTTATTTGTCAGACTGACATTTCGATAATTTATTTATTGGGATAATAAGTTCTATTGAATAAAAAAAAAGTTGTTTGCCTTTGCAAAATGTAATATAATGATGAACAAAGATTTTCGAATTGCTTTCCTTCTAAAAAAGAGTAAATATATTTTTTCAGGGAATATTCGCTCTACCGTAGAAACCTACCTTGCGCAAGCTTAAAGGTCAAGAACTATTAGCTAAATGTATCACCGTTTGTTTAGGCGAGGGAGTCCAACAAGGCATGCTGAAGATGCTGGAAGGTGCCGTGGTGTCGGTCCCGGAACGGAACTCGCGAAAACTGCGCGGAGACGCCGTGCAGGTCGATACCACCAACATACTGTTTGTGGCCAGCGGAGCGTACAACGGACTAGATAGGTGAGTGTTTAGGCGAGGTTGTTCAAATAATCGTCTTGTTGGATTTAGCTAAAACTTTTGATCAATTTGATTATAATAATGGTTCGTAGAATGGGTGTTACTCAGGGTATCACTATGGGTGTTTTGTTTTGTTCATATTTTTGTTGCACTACCTCAGACTAGTTCAGCGTCGCAGCAACGAGAAGTATCTCGGTTTCGGCGCGTGGGACGCGCGGTCGGGCCGTCGAGCCGCGCTGGCCGCGGCGGCCGCTGACGCCTCGCCACTCGACTCGGCGGCCGCCGAGAGCGACGAGCGTGACGCCTGGCTTCGGAAGGTGCAGGCGAGGGATCTCATCGACTTCGGCATGATACCGGTAACTAACTATCACTAATTCTAAGGTGGATTGAATCCGACAGAACAGACTTTTAAGCTCTAAATAATATTAGATGCGAGAGACAGGCGTGCCTGACTGAAAATGACAAAGCAAAGCTAAATGCAGCTCAAGTTTTGTTTTATGGCTGCATTTAGTTACTTTTTTTTATGATTTAATTTCTACTTTTACAAGGCTTTCAGTAATTCGTCATATGTAATTACCAAATTATTACTAAAACGATTGACAAGGAGTTGATCAGTTATTTTTGTAATTTATATGTGTTTGTGGCTTGCAGGAGTTCGTCGGCAGATTCCCAGTGTTGGTGCCTTTCCACAGTCTCAATAAGGACCTCCTCGTCAGGATATTAACAGAACCTAAAAACGCAATGGTAAGTCAACATACATTTTTCTTAGTATAGCTTAGTTATTATCCTTAATTGACCGAGCGAAGCGTCTACGTTTCAGCTCGGGCAATGCTTTAGTATGTCTTTGTCCGGACTCTCGAGGTTAAAGGTGGACTACAGCTGTAAGCTGTAGACCTCCTGTAGAGCCACTAGTGTATCCTAATCCTTTGTCATCTTGATCTAAGAATTGTATTTTTTTTTATCTTTGTTATAATTTTATGTATGACATGCATAGATAAAACTCTTAAACTAAAACTTGCGGTATTATAGTGAATCCTTGCGGTACTCCAAACATTTTTTTTGTGTAAGATATGTGAAAAGTAAAATTTTTGTTTGTAATTCAAATAAAATATATATAATTAATTTCACTATTTCATCCAATTATTTAATAATTGGAGTTTGTTGTAGTTTTAGCTAAATTCGTATGTTTTTTCTTGCGACGACTTTCTCTAAGGCAAAACTATAATCAAAGTTTTGACTACGATTGCATAACTGCCAATTTATATTTGAAAATTGTTTTACTTTATAGATCATCGTTTTGCTTGCGATTTCACCTACGTGATACACAGATAAATTCTACCTCCTGTTCTTCTCCAGGATACAATATATGTCACTTTCTTTTTTTTGCGACACTTTCGAATGTATAAATATTTGTATATATGTTTACCAAAGAACAAATGCTCCGTTGGGCCTGGACGCCTGACAAGCAAGATATATTGCCAACATCGTAAGCCGCAACTTTATGAGACTGGCTCAAGACCTTTCGGAGTGGCACATAAATAGAGAGGCCTGTACCCAGTAGTGGGTAAAATATTGTTGCAGATGATTATGGTAAAGGATATGTTTATGATGTACATTTGACAATATCTGGAACCGAACCACAACGTCTCGTGCAATTAACGAATGCAATTATTTTTGTTTATTTACATATAAAAATAATAACTCCGTTGGTAGGTTGCTTCCTCTTGCACTGTAGGTTGTATATTATAGCATTCTCGTTTTGATCTTACATAACTTTTGTCTCGTGTTTTCTACATTGGACAGATAGTGACAAAAGTAAAGAAATAATCAAACAATAGTGCTATAAGAGTTCTTGGTACCCCCGCAGGTAGCGCAATACAAACTCCTGTTCGCGATGGACAAGTGCGACCTGACGTTCAGTGCGGACGCGCTGAAGGCGGTCGCGTCACTTGCCATGGAGCGCAAGACTGGGGCGCGAGGACTCAGAGCTATTATGGTAACTCTCTTTTATTCGCTTTCTCTCTTTATTTAACCGCCTCTGTGGTCTGGTGGTTCAACCCACTGATTTCAGATCCAGAGGTCCCGGGTTCGATCCGCAGGGGGAGCAATATTGCGCTTGGTTTGGTTGGTGGTAGGACTTTGTTTAAGTCCGCCTGGCTAGCTACCACCATATTTCCTAAACCTGTCGCCATAACAACGATTCTAAAAATTGTTGTGTTCCGGCATTTAGATCCTCAACAGTTGAGGATTGGGTGAAGTGCGCTTCCACCTTCGGGTAATTTTTGGCAATTTTTTTTTGCTATGACTTAGCTGATTACTGCTCTAGCCTCACAGCTCAATTGGTAGTAGTTCTGCCTTCTACGCTGTAGGCTGCGGGTTCCATACCCAGCCGGACATACAATTGTGTGATAAATATACATGATTGTTCTGTGTTTAGGTGTTGTTTAGTTACACAAGTATGTATTAACAAAAAAAAAAAAAAACAAATATACTAGTATTCAAATTGTCCGTAATCTCTCTAACCTAGTTCCCATTTTACAAGCTATGGTAAAGAGTAAGTAATATGAATGTGTTATGACATTACAGGAGAACCTGCTTCTCGAAGTAATGTTCGAGATCCCCGGATCGGACATCGCGGGCGTTCATATCCACGAGGCCTGCGTGCTGGCGGGCGACACGCCGCGTGTGTCCCGCCGCGCGACGCCCGCCGCGTCCCCCGCACCCCGCGACCCGCACCCCGCTCTCGACGACTGGCCCTCGGTGCGGATACACAACTGTACGTAGTGAGTACATACTGTACTGGCTGTATCTCTTACTGAGCGTAGTGAGTGCATACTGTACTGGCTGTATCGCTTACTGTACGTAGTGAGTACATACTGTACTGGCTGTATCTCTTACTGAGCGTAGTGAGTACATACTGTACTGGCTGTATCTCTTACTGAGCGTAGTGAGTACATACTGTACTGGCTGTATCTCTTACTGAATGTAGTGAGTTCATATTGTACTGCCTGTATCTCTTACTGAACGTAGTGAGTATATACTGTCTGTATCTCTTTCTGAACGTAGTGAGTACATACTGTACTGCCTGCATCTCTTACTGAACGTAGTGAGTATACAGGTGAGTTTTTAACCATCTTCTCCATAATAACTATTAAAAAAAATATTTTCTTGAATGCAGAACTTATTTTTTTTTAATCGAGCACGTAACTCCTAACATGACTTTTCGATAACTCTCACGGTTTCAGACTTGGCCTCAGTGGCCCTGGAAAAAACTCACCCTGTATACTGTACTGTTTTGCAATGTGGCACTGACTTACTTTACCATATTACTATACCATAAGACGCTAGGTGTTTGGCGTGTGTACGTACGTACTGCAGGCTTAGCATTGACTGCAGAGGATTATCTCCAGGGAAAGGATAAAAATATCTTTTGATGATATGATAATTTTATGCAAAGACTTACCCGTGGTCTGAGCACGAGCTAGTCTGTGGATATAATAGCCATGGTAGAGAAACCCCTTTGGTCACGTTCTTTGCTGCCATACAAATAATATTAAATAAAAATAACATACATTCACTAAATTTTGAACAGTCATACGTTTATATGCTTTTTTATACGTGTAATTTAATGTGACTATTTATGTGAGATTAAATAGTCATTTAAGTTTAGTTGTGATGTAAGGTACCTATGAGTGCATTGACTTCAACTTTTTTGTACTGGCGTGCGTGACTGCATTGTTTGGTACCCTGACAAGTTTACAAAACCTTAACTTGGTCAAAAAACAAAGCGCAATCACTGTATATTACATGGACATGTCCAAAGCTTTCGATCATGTCAAACACAATATGTTACTAAATCCAAAAACATGGTATACTGGGTAAGCCACACAATTTAATGCAGTCATATCTGAACAATAGAAGACAGCTATAAGACACATAACGAAACTGTGTCCCAAAACGCTCACTGATGTGAATTTACGCATCTGCCACTAGGAGAATGTGTTATGGGGTGCTCCAGGGTAGTGTGCTAGAACTACTACTCTTTATTACATACATTAAAGAGTCAAGTTGTGAGTTCGATTCCCACCCGGGACATACCCGGTGACCATTGCAGGCTCGAATCACCTGATTGCCCGATAAGTAAGATGCTTGTAGTCTTTAATGAGCCATGTTAGACGCCTATGGCGGCGGCTCGTAAAGTCTGATACCGGATCTGTTACACAGTACACGCGAAGAAAGAAAGAGAAAATAATATGTATTTATAAAATTGATTAAAAAGTACCTATATAAGTATCATTGGTGCTATCACTAACACGCCTGCCAAACTTGGTGATTATGGCAAAACCCTCCATTGCTTTCTTTAGCATTGGGGGAGGCCCATGTCCTGCAGTAGACTTTTATGGGCTGTAAAGATGATGATAAATTGCCTACCTTCTAGCTTCATCATCAGACGATGACGATGATGATGATGATACTGGGAGGTAAGAAGTCCTGGTGATGAACCCGGAATCTGCAGGCCTATTACCTAACTCTGTTTCATTTGGGTTTCAATCGGTTTCAATCAGAAATGCAGGCATTTTAATTGAAACCCATTGAAACCCAAATGAAACAGAGTTAGGTAATAGGCCTGCTGATACCGGTGGGCGAACAACTCGACCACAAGGGCGTCAAAGGATTTTTGTACCGAAAACACTGATCCGTAATATGTATTCTATGAATCGGAAGTGCCCTTTCAATTTTTTTTTTATACTACTAGGAGACGAGACAAGCAAGTAGCGCACTGCATAGGTCACATCCACAAAGAACATAGCCTACACGGCACTGCTTTGCGCCCGTCAACAGGCATAAAGATGTTAAGCCTCACGTACCCGTAATTTCACCGGTAACCATACCCTTTAAACCGAAACAGAGCAATGCTGCATGGCAAATAAGTATGGTGGTAGTAATTCTCCGGACGAGCCCTTTCACTAGGGGCTTCTACTATTAAAAATTAACGACACACTACGTTTGTATGGGAGAGGAGCGGTATTACATGCCTTCCTAAGTCCCTGGCTTTCTGCTAGTCAAGTATATCTATAATGTTTTAACATTTGTTTCAGAATTTGGAATCAGCCTCTCAGCCGTCGGTGACGCAGTTGGTGTGAGAATGCGGTGGCGCCCTCTACACACACACATCGGTATGTCACTTCATCTACAACGAGATACGGACATTTCTGAATATCACTCCAAACATTTGCGAAGGAACTTTGCTTTTGTCCATGTCGAGGAAATGTGGATAAGCCATTGTAATCTTTATGGCGTTGTTTTAAAAACGCATCTTTAACGCCCTGAACATTGTTTCTATTACAAAATTGACTTGCTATATTTAAAATGAACAAATTATTGTTACTGTTCACGAAATAGATGAGCATTTTATTTGTGCCAAGTTATTTGAGTGATTAGAAAAATAAATATTTCCTCTTATCTCTGACTCTATAATATAAAAAAAATGTTTTGCCGCATATTGTCTCTATAGGTATAAGCGAAGTTTCGAAAACACTTATGCAGCAAGTAAATTTCGTGCGCATGAGTTGAAATACTTCAATAACCCATCGCGGATTAGCTAGAACAATTAGACCTAACGAGGGTACATGCAAAATAGAAAAGTCCTGACCTAGTTCCTTACACCGGTTTTGATTTACGCCGCCTGTATCGACTGCACAATAATTAGCACGCTACTAATGAAATATTGATAACTTTTAAAGGCAAACTAATAGAAAAAAGTGCACGTCATTGGATGGAATGAAGAAACTTGTAAGTTATAAAACGATATCTTTATGTATTTATCACGTTACGCGTAGTCATTGTGACAAAAACTGACATCCCGCTAATAAACTGCCAACTCAAAGACAAACTTGTTAATTTTGGTGGTACCTTTTTCCAATCTATTGTGCAAGCTATATTAGTTTGTTATTACGACTCTAAAGATTTTGCACTTCTTTGCGTGTTTATTTATTGGCGGCGTACAATCAAACGGGCATTACATAGTTATAATCGATGTTGTATCGCCACCATACAGCATTGCTCATGTGATGTAAATTACTGTATATATTATATAAAAAGTGTTTTTATGTTAAGACTATTTTAGGGTTCTCTATTCTAGCGTCCACGTAAGTTGTAAGTACGAAAATTCACGAAAATATTCAAAAACATTAGTTACGGCAATACTTTCAAAATATGACGTTTGACATCTTTGTTATGATAATTTTACATAATTATGCGTTTTAATTTATAAAAGGGGCTCTGATGTGATTGTAAGAATTATAAATCTCAGAAGAATGTTACGAAATTCTGAATGTGTGATAAATAAAGTAAACTGTGATCACATCACTGCTTTAGAAATAGTTTAAGCCTATTTTGAATTTAAAATATAAAAGAAAACAACATGCTTTCGTTTTATTTATTAATACTTAACTCCATAAAAACTTAAGCCTCAGGTTAGTTATAAAAGGGGAGTTTAAAAAGGGATTTTGGGATTTAAAATAAGGGGGCATACCTTGCCCTGCCATACTATACCCTGGGTAATAGGCAAGGTATGCCTTCCACCATATATATATATATATATAACAACCCTCATAGCTCAGTTGGTAGTAACTCTGCCTTCTGCGCTGTAGGCTGTGGGTTCGATTCCCACCCAGGACAAACATTTGTGTGATGATTACAGATGTTTGTTCTGTGTTTGGGTGTTGTATTGTATGATAAGTATGCATTTACAAAAAAAAGTATTTAAGTGTTATATCCCTAATCTAGTTCCCATATTACAAGCTAAGCATATCTTGTAATATGGGGCTTAGTTTGGGGCTAGATGGCGTTGTGGTAAATTAATGTCCTGTAATTTATTACTATTATTATTTTGGGTAGTCAGTACCTACGTCTGGGCCTGATTACCCATCTAGGTCTAGCAAGCTGAACCGCCTGGATCATCTGACGCGATCGAGTATTTCTAAACTAACGTACGTATACGTACGTTATCGGCGACACGGAGTATATACGCTATCAATATCTGACGCGTTAGAGTATTTCTAAACTAACGTACGTATACGTACGTTATCGGCGACACGGAGTATATACGCTATCAATATCTGACGCGATCGAGTATTTCTAAACTAACGTACGTATACGTACGTTATCGGCGACACGGAGTATATACGCTATCAATATCTGACGCGTTAGAGTATTTCTAAACTAACGTACGTATACGTACGTTATCGGCGACACGGAGTATATACGCTATCAATATCTGACGCGATCGAGTATTTCTAAACTAACGTACGTATACGTACGTTATCGGCGACACGGAGTATATACGCTATCAATATCTGACGCGTTAGAGTATTTCTAAACTAACGTACGTATACGTACGTTATCGGCGACACGGAGTATATACGCTATCAATATCTGACGCGATCGAGTATTTCTAAACTAACGTACGTATACGTACGTTATCGGCGACACGGAGTATATACGCTATCAATATCTGACGCGTTAGAGTATTTCTAAACTAACGTACGTATACGTACGTTATCGGCGACACGGAGTATATACGCTATCAATATCTGACGCGATCGAGTATTTCTAAACTAACGTACGTATACGTACGTTATCGGCGACACGGAGTATATACGCTATCAATATCTGACGCGTTAGAGTATTTCTAAACTAACGTACGTATACGTACGTTATCGGCGACACGGAGTATATACGCTATCAATATCTGACGCGATCGAGTATTTCTAAACTAACGTACGTATACGTACGTTATCGGCGACACGGAGTATATACGCTATCAATATCTGACGCGTTAGAGTATTTCTAAACTAACGTACGTATACGTACGTTATCGGCGACACGGAGTATATACGCTATCAATATCTGACGCGATCGAGTATTTCTAAACTAACGTACGTATACGTACGTTATCGGCGACACGGAGTATATACGCTATCAATATCTGACGCGTTAGAGTATTTCTAAACTAACGTACGTATACGTACGTTATCGGCGACACGGAGTATATACGCTATCAATATCTGACGCGATCGAGTATTTCTAAACTAACGTACGTATACGTACGTTATCGGCGACACGGAGTATATACGCTATCAATATCTGACGCGTTAGAGTATTTCTAAACTAACGTACGTATACGTACGTTATCGGCGACACGGAGTATATACGCTATCAATATCTGACGCGATCGAGTATTTCTAAACTAACGTACGTATACGTACGTTATCGGCGACACGGAGTATATACGCTATCAATATCTGACGCGTTAGAGTATTTCTAAACTAACGTACGTATACGTACGTTATCGGCGACACGGAGTATATACGCTATCAATATCTGACGCGATCGAGTATTTCTAAACTAACGTACGTATACGTACGTTATCGGCGACACGGAGTATATACGCTATCAATATCTGACGCGTTAGAGTATTTCTAAACTAACGTACGTATACGTACGTTATCGGCGACACGGAGTATATACGCTATCAATATCTGACGCGTTAGAGTATTTCTAAACTAACGTACGTATACGTACGTTATCGGCGACACGGAGTATATACGCTATCAATATCTGATGCGTTAGAGTATTTCTAAACTAACGTACGTATACGTACGTTATCGGCGACACGGAGTATATACGCTATCAATATCTGATGCGTTAGAGTATTTCTAAACTAACGTACGTATACGTACGTTATCGGCGACACGGAGTATATACGCTATCAATATCTGACGCGCTCGAGTATTTCTAAACTAACGTACGTATACGTACGTTATCGGCGACACGGAGTATATACGCTATCAATATCTGATGCGTTAGAGTATTTCTAAACTAACGTACGTATACGTACGTTATCGGCGACACGGAGTATATACGCTATCAATATCTGACGCGTTAGAGTATTTCTAAACTAACGTACGTATACGTACGTTATCGGCGACACGGAGTATATACGCTATCAATATCTGATGCGTTAGAGTATTTCTAAACTAACGTACGTATACGTACGTTATCGGCGACACGGAGTATATACGCTATCAATATCTGACGCGTTAGAGTATTTCTAAACTAACGTACGTATACGTACGTTATCGGCGACACGGAGTATATACGCTATCAATATCTGATGCGTTAGAGTATTTCTAAACTAACGTACGTATACGTACGTTATCGGCGACACGGAGTATATACGCTATCAATATCTGACGCGTTAGAGTATTTCTAAACTAACGTACGTATACGTACGTTATCGGCGACACGGAGTATATACGCTATCAATATCTGACGCGTTAGAGTATTTCTAAACTAACGTACGTATACGTACGTTATCGGCGACACGGAGTATATACGCTATCAATATCTGACGCGATCGAGTATTTCTAAACTAACGTACGTATACGTACGTTATCGGCGACACGGAGTATATACGCTATCAATATCTGACGCGTTAGAGTATTTCTAAACTAACGTACGTATACGTACGTTATCGGCGACACGGAGTATATACGCTATCAATATCTGACGCGATCGAGTATTTCTAAACTAACGTACGTATACGTACGTTATCGGCGACACGGAGTATATACGCTATCAATATCTGATGCGTTAGAGTATTTCTAAACTAACGTACGTATACGTACGTTATCGGCGACACGGAGTATATACGCTATCAATATCTGACGCGCTCGAGTATTTCTAAACTAACGTACGTATACGTACGTTATCGGCGACACGGAGTATATACGCTATCAATATCTGATGCGTTAGAGTATTTCTAAACTAACGTACGTATACGTACGTTATCGGCGACACGGAGTATATACGCTATCAATATCTGACGCGTTAGAGTATTTCTAAACTAACGTACGTATACGTACGTTATCGGCGACACGGAGTATATACGCTATCAATATCTGATGCGTTAGAGTATTTCTAAACTAACGTACGTATACGTACGTTATCGGCGACACGGAGTATATACGCTATCAATATCTGACGCGTTAGAGTATTTCTAAACTAACGTACGTATACGTACGTTATCGGCGACACGGAGTATATACGCTATCAATATCTGATGCGTTAGAGTATTTCTAAACTAACGTACGTATACGTACGTTATCGGCGACACGGAGTATATACGCTATCAATATCTGATGCGTTAGAGTATTTCTAAACTAACGTACGTATACGTACGTTATCGGCGACACGGAGTATATACGCTATCAATATCTGACGCGTTAGAGTATTTCTAAACTAACGTACGTATACGTACGTTATCGGCGACACGGAGTATATACGCTATCAATATCTGATGCGTTAGAGTATTTCTAAACTAACGTACGTATACGTACGTTATCGGCGACACGGAGTATATACGCTATCAATATCTGATGCGTTAGAGTATTTCTAAACTAACGTACGTATACGTACGTTATCGGCGACACGGAGTATATACGCTATCAATATCTGACGCGTTAGAGTATTTCTAAACTAACGTACGTATACGTACGTTATCGGCGACACGGAGTATATACGCTATCAATATCTGATGCGTTAGAGTATTTCTAAACTAACGTACGTATACGTACGTTATCGGCGACACGGAGTATATACGCTATCAATATCTGACGCGTTCGAGTATTTCTACGTGACTGTTATTTTTACAGCTTTGAAACCATGTAGGCTCTACTACTTGTGACATACACGACCACATGTAATCATATAACCTTTATTTTCCTTCTTCCATCGAATCTTCAAAATCCAATAAATCCCCATGAGGTTCGAGTAAATCACCATTTATCATCCGAAGGAAATATAAAGTTTTTTTGGAAAATTGTTCTCAAAATTAGCAATACAAATAATATGATATGTTATTACTAAAATAATACGATTTTTGACCACCGAACGGCCTAAGACGGCTCCTGTTCACTGTGTACATGAAGACTCGCTTTAGTGGTTAGTTTTATATTATTCATTTTGGAAAACCAACAGTATCCTTATACAATGTTGGTAAGATGTTTTCATTTAATATGACACCAACAACATTTTCCACGACTTACAAATCAATTTTACATAAATCTGCGCTGTAGGCTGTGGGTTCGATTCCCACCCAGGACGCACCCAGGTAGATGTTTGTTCTGTGTTTGGGTATTGTATCATATAGTACGTATGTATTTCCAAAAACGTATTTAAGTATTCTATCCGTAATCTAGTTCCCATATTACTAGCTATGCTTAGTTTGGGGATAGATATGGCTGTGTAAAATTGATGTCCTGTAATGTCCTGTGATAAAAGAGTTCTTGCTACATTTTATCTTAGTTATGAATACTTAATTATCAAACTAGTGAAGTTGTTAACCTACTAATGTAGCTTTTACTTACAATAGCTTTTTCATTCAACTAGGGACAGGTGGTTGGTGATAGGACTTTGTTTAAGTCCGCCTGGCTAGCTACCACCATCTTACCTAATTCTGTTGACATAACAACAATTCTAAAATGGTTGTGTTCCGGCATTTAGAAGTAAGATAGCCAGTTACTCAGTTTTTTGAGGTTTCCGGGTGAACTGCGCCTCCACCTTCGGATTATAGGTTAATAATGTACATAGTACCTATGTCCTACCACAATTGTTGGCATGCGAATATTAGTTGGTCTTAATAATAATCTTATCTAGATGTTTCCCTATAATTTAGATATTCATTGATTGAGCAAAAACATCTATCGGCTACCCATTTATTTAATTTACCACAAAACAAATATCCTTTTAAATTATTAATTTAATGAGAGGTATGTATGAGAGCATCTGTCTCTTTCAAACTACCAGTGCCCTCTCCGTACTCAACTTCTTATAGCTCTCTGTCTTCACAATATCCAACAAAATTGCAGCTACTTTGTACACGTCTTCATAACTAGTGTACAACGCGATTGGAGTAAAACGAATCACGTTCGGCTCCCTGAAGTCTGGCACCACCCCTCGGGACTTAAGATCCTGGCTAATTCTATACCCCTCGTCGTGTTCCACGCATACGTGACCACCTCTTTTATCATCATCCTTAGAATTACCAATCTTAAATCCATAGGAACCGAGTTTCTCGATCAGAAACATCAAATACCTAGTGATATGCAGCGATTTCTTGCGTATATTCGCTACACCAGCTTCGTTGTAAATCCTCAAAGCACCTTCTAAAGGCGCCATGGAGAGGATAGTCGGAGAACCGATTTGCCATCCGCTTGCGTCCTGTTGGTGGTCAAACTCTTGCCTCAACAGAAACTGTGATTCTGTCTTATTGCCGTACCAACCTGCCAAACCTGGGAGCTTCGTGAAGTGTTTCCGGTTTATGTACATTGCTGCTGAGGACCCCGGACCTCCGTTTAAGTATTTATACGTGCACCAAATAGCAAAATCGACATCTAGGGATTTTAAGTCGATTTCCACAGCTCCTATCGCGTGGCAAAGGTCCCAGCCGATTATAATGCCCCGTTCTTTAGCCGCTTTGCTTATTTTTGCCATGTCTACCAGCTGTGCGCTTCGGTATAACACTGTAGGCATGAGGACTATAGCCACGTCTTCAGTCATAGCGTCTATTACATCATCCTCTTTGATGAACTTCCCGTCTCGAGATATGACGACTTTGACAGCGTCCTTTGGCTCGTAACCTTTCAGTCTTACCACGCTGTCGACCGCATATCTGTCTGTGGGGAAGTTGAGATCGTCTACTATGATTTTGTACTTGGTCGCGTTTGGCTTGTAAAACGTGGTCAGTGCTTTATGTATGTTGGAAGTTGTTGAGCCCGTGACAACCACTTCATCTGAATCAGCATTGACGAGTGGTGCCATTAGTTGTGCCAGGACGCTCGAGTATAGATAAAACTTGCTGTTTTCGCAATTCCAGATTTTTACTCCTTCGTTCTTCCAGTACTTTAATGCCTTTAGTACAGATGCCTCAGCTTCCTTAGAGCATAAGCCTAATGAGTTTCCACATAAGTAGATTGTACCTTCTTTGATGTAGAAACGTTGCTTGAAATGTCCGAGTTGGTCGTTGTTGTCCATAAATTTGGGGTATTCCGGACCCTCTTCAAAGATTCGTTCCATGTTTTTTATTCACACGCACTTGAATGCAAAGCGTCACAATATCTTTGAAGAAAATCTGTTTTCCTGGAGTAGGTAACTATTTTTGTGAAGTCTTCTTCGCAGCCACTCTTGAACTGTGGTGGCTTCAGAGAAGAGACTTTATAAGTACTGAATGTTATTCTGAATCTGTCAACAGGTGAATAGGATCATTGATTGTGATCAGTATCAGCCGACAATAGCAAGAAAGTACCTACTGTTTTACTGATAGGGTGACAATCAGTTCGGACTTTCGTAACTTCTCATTTGTAATTATAAACAAAAACGGGTCTTCATCGCGTACCTTTCTATAAAGTTATTACTCCGCTATTAAAATTATTTTGTAGGAATCCTATTACTCTGGACTAGCGTGTGAAACTGCGTGTGAAGTGTGAGTGAAAAATGTAAAAAAACAAAAAATAATGGGAGTATTTTATAAAAAAAATAATTAAAAATAAATAAAATAATTTATTGCCATTCTCCTTGTGCTGGTCTTAGGTAATTCAGAATAGGCCATAGATTTCATCCTAAAAATCTTTATTAAAGCATTTTTTTTATAAAAATCAGGCACACCTATAATAGAGGCCAATACTCTGCAGTTGGTGAAATCTGCCTACTAGTGACGATGATAATGATATGACAATCTTGTTTTGTTTATGCTTCTGTATGCATAAAATTGATTCGCTTCAGAAATAAATATTACAACAGGTATTCATGCAGTTTTTCTAAAGATAATTTTATGCAAAAAATAATTTATTTTCTTCAGTTTACTTGAAGTTATAATTAAAAGTCGATTACTGCGAAGGTTTTGTCAATAACGGTGGTTAAACTTATGTTTCTGTTTTTCACATGAAACTGGATAAAGGTTATTGTAATTTATTACTAAGCGCCATCCAGCCCCTAACTAAGCATAGAATAGCATGTGGGAACTAGATTACGGATAGAATACCAATATACTTCTTGCTGTGTAACGCATTCATTATACTGTTAGCTTTATAGTTTTTTATTTTCTATTTTCCTAAATTATTATGGTGTACAATATAAATAAATATTACAGGACATCAATTTTACACAGCGCCATCTAGTCCCAAACTAAGCAAAGCTTTTAGATATGGGAACTAGATTACGGATATACAACTTACTTCCTTTTTTTTATAATTCATATCATATAATTCATTCATAGTAGCGATCAGAGGTGAATCCTCGAAAGAAATACTTTACAATGAATAATCTGAAAAAAAAAATTCTCTGATACACAGATCAAACATCACACAGATGTTTGTCCCAGGTAGGAATCGAGCCCACAACTTCCACTCCTAAAGAAAGAGCTGCCAACTGAGCTGTAGGGCCATGTGTCCTGTGTTGTAGAATGTAGAAAATATGGCATGTTTGATAATTTTAAATTTAGCAAAAACAGCAAGCGAAAAAATCTAAACGGTTTTCTATTTTTGTGATTGATTTGTGTCAGAGAAAGATCTCTGAGACAAATAAATCTTATCAATATTTGAATCTGTTTTGATTTACGCAACTATGTGGTACTGGGTAAAGTGAGACTAGGTTTCAAAACCTGAATTCAGTCTCACTTTTCACTATTGGAAGTCATAAACCAAAATATTTCTGGTTGCAAAAATAATAAAAAAACACCTAACCTTGTGTTTAACCTTATGTAGGTATGTACTCTGTCATAAGATTATATATAAGTTAATAAAAGAAATAGACAAAGAGACCTAGAATATAAAAATATATGTCAAATATTATTTTTGAATACATCCAAAAAGACTGATTGCAAATTATAGGCTAGAGGATCCAATAATATTGTTCCATAAAATATTATATTCAAGTAATCGCATGGCTACTACTTTCTTGAGCTTGAGCTGTTTCCATAAAAATTAGAGCTATTCCATTTCACAATAATATATTCATCCATTGATTTATTAACCTTACCAACAGTTATTAAATCAATAACATTGATTGAGAGATCGAATCTCGAAGTCACGCTATCACTGCTAAGTATGTCCAAAGGATTTTGTTTAAGGTTCCGTAAATATTATGATGAATTGTTGTGTTACGGTAGTGTGACGGGGAAGCGCTTGGCCTTCATCTCACTTGGTTACAAGTAGAGATAAGGCCGAAGGTGGTAGCGCACTTCACCCGGAATCCTCAACAAACTGAGGAACTGGCTATCTTACCTCTAAATTTTAGAATTGTTGTTATGGCGACAGAATTAGGTAAGATGGTGGTAGCTAGCCAGGCAGACCTAAACAAAGTCCTACGACCAACCAAACCATGCACAATATATTGTACTCCCCATGGGGATCGAACCCGGGACCTCTGGATCTGAAATCGGTGGGTTGAACCACTAGACCACAGAGGCGGTTAAACTTCTAGGCTAGTCTAGGGTAAACCATCATTTGAAAGTGAAATAAAATAAAAAAAATCAGGTTTGAGAATAATAATTAGTTAAGGTACTCGATTTTGTGGTCACATCAGTCGAACGATTAGGTTACTACCTTATGTCGTGTACTATGATGTAGGTTCTTAGATATTTAATAAGTAGAAAGATAAGTTTTAAATTTCGCTATCATTGTAACCGTAAAATAATAAAAGTGATAGGTTGTTTCGATTGCTGAAAACCGATTTGTCTGGTTCTGGTGCGTTGATTTATTATTGAATGTATGATTAATCTATAAATAAGTATATATCGACAATATGCAACGATCGACATGCAGCCCACACCAGACTTATTTATAGGTACGTTGATGCTCACATAGAATTAAAAAGTATGCCAAGACGAGCTTAACCTTAAAAAGAGTTCTCTTCCAGCAGACCAAGGTAGAGATAGAGAAACAAGATTAGATAGAAGGGAAAAGTGTACAACATTCATAAACAACATACCTTACATAAGAATAATAAGATAAACCACCAACATTATTATTACTCTTTTTTTTTTTAAGAATAAGAATAAATTTATTTTGGACTCGAATCACATTCAATACAACCGACTTAACCTAAAAAATAATATCAAATATAATTAATGTACCTAATTGAGACAGGAAAAGGGTTGTTTTGGTTAGCATCAGATGTCTATGCTAGACTAAAAGCCTGTGTTATAAACATCTGCGCTCCCCCTTCCATTTTGACACATTAATCTGCACTTCATATATTTTATAAGTCAAGTTTTCCATTATAATTAGAGTTATTAGTATAATATTGCTAAAAATATGTGTGTATGTGGTGTGGGTATAGTATGTGTGGTGAGTACCTAATGTGTGTGTTCAAATGTATTTATGATTATTTGTATTTGTAGAAGAAGAAGTACATTTATTTTACAAACAACAATACAGAGCATTACGCATTACATAGGTACAATATACGACAATCTTTAACAAGTAGTTTTAATAACATAAATAGGTATAACATGTATATATGTAAAAGATCCACTCTGTGCTAAGTCCGTCAAATTGGTCCGGCCTCAGCTTAATGAACAAATTAAGGGGTAGCCCTTGCAGGACAGCGCTGATTTTCAGGCAGAACCTTTCGAAGGATGACGTCACTATGGGGACAAATACCTACTTATACATAAATAATATACACACAAATAGTTCAGGAAACCTACAGCAAAATAGAGAGAGCATAAATTTGAAAGAATAAAGTAACAAATAAGCAAACAAATGAAGAAACTACCTAATGTCTATCAACGATTGCATTGATATAATTTGAAGTTGGTGCCGAATTGCCAAGCACAGCAACATGTTTATTGTATGGCACCGCCTTCAAATTATATGAACTTACCCTAAGAGTTATTTGTAAGTTTTAAGGGGTGAAGTCGTTCCATTTTTTTCCAAAAAGAGTTTATTTTTAGCTTTTTTTCGTTGTAAAACCTACGACACGACGACGTCTCTGACACACTATTTAAGAGTCGTATGAGGGTGCAATAATACGCTATTTTTTGTATGAAAATATATTTTCCAAATCGGTTGAGTAATAACGGAGTTCTGAGGTAATGCAGTAGTAGTCGTTAAAGAGTCATTGATCACCAACACGCCTGCCAAGCGTGAGTATTATGGGTTAATATCAAGCCCCAAACTAAGCATCGCTTGTTTGGGAATAAGATTACGGATACCTACTTAAATACTTATTTTTTTATGAATACATACATATCATACAATAAATCATAATAAATTTAAAGTACATCTGTAGGTTTGTATCAAATAACATAGGTACAGATGTGTATTCAATCACATATTCCAGAGCGGAAATCGAAGCCAAAACCTACGGCGCAGAATATAAGCTATATCAACTGAGTTATGAGACTAGCAAAACGAGGATTTAGGATAACTTTACACATATTGCATAGGTATCTCTCAGTTTCTCATAGGGCCCAAGACTCCAGACTAGTGTTTTATCGCTATCCAGTACAAACGTAGTTTGCTGTGAATTTCAACATGACATATCCTATTCAATAAAAACATCACAAGTATAATATAGGGATAATAACATAATGATATAGGGGATAGTAATATAATGAAAATAAAATAATAATGAAAAGAGATTTTGCGTGGGAAAATATTTTTTCCTTTTTTAAGAAAAAGTAAATGTAAGCCAATTATACCTATTTATTTATATTGAATTTTACATGCATAAAAATAAACGACTACCTCATTTGTTTGGGCGAGCGGTATGTACTAGAAGCAGCTCCGCTATTAGCATGATGGTGATGATGATGATGATGAGATCTCTCAAACATGATGTTTACGATTTGTTTAGCATGCTTATAACGGAGCAAGCTACTAAGAATAACAACAAACACCCTGTAACCTTTGCTAAGTTTACTGCCTGGGCTTTATCTATTTACGATAATTTTATTACGTTTGCTCAAGGGATTACGATATTTCCGAGTTGTTATTGTAGGCGACGTAATTTAATTTGACTAAGGTACAAGTGTCGTTGCTGAGAGTCGGTGGATGGATGTGGCTCATTCGCTATTTGAGGCGTCGATTGGGAAAGTCTTTGTTCAGTAGTGGAAGTAGGTTGGCTGAAAATTATAACTAAGATTCTAAAATAAAACTGGCCAGGTCAGGCTGGCGAGTCTGACTTGCACATAGAGGGTTCTGATCCAGTCATTATTATGTACTATTATATTAATTCTGTAAATAAGGTGTTATGCATTTTTTTTAGATTACATTTTTTCATTATTAGTAAATATATAACATTTAGTTTTAAATAAACGAGTATGAGTTTGTTATCCACAGAACACCATTACCACGAGCGGAGTTGATATCGGTCGGAAACTGATTTGCGAACCAGCGCTTTTTCACTCAGGGGAGCATTAAATTGCTGAGATGGTGCCATTTGGCATAGTCCATGACATTCTGTATTCAAAATCAGTCTTTTGTTTACTGATTAGCGTTATGTTTTCATCCCATTTGGGTCTTTTTCGTTATCATGGATACGTAAAAAAATCGAGTAATTATGGAATATGAGTACCGACGGGGTAGCAACGCGGCACAAACGGCACGCATTAGCGACGTATACGGAGAGAACACTATAAACGAACGCACAACCCGTTATTGGTTTACTCGCTTCCGTGCTGGAAATTTCGACCTGAAAAATGCACCCCGTGGTCGTCCGGAAACTTTGGTCGACAATGACGAATTAAAGGCGATTGTGGAAGCTGATGATACTCAGTCTACTGTCGAATTAGCAGCAGCTTTCGAAGTTAGCATCAAAACAATCTTGATCCATTTGCGTGAAATTGGCAAGGTAAAAAAGCTTGACAAATGGGTCACCCACGAACTTAATAAACGCCAGCGCGAGGTGCGCGTTGAGGCCTGCCTTACGCTGGTCGACAGGCACAGAAACGAATGAATTTTGAATTGCATTGTTACCTGCGATGAAAAATGGATTCTTTTCGACAATCGTAAGCGCTCATCGAGTTGGTTAGATCCTGGTACAGAACCTAAAAATGCCCGAAACGAAAAATTACACCGAAATAAGTGATGGTCACTGTTTGGTGGTCTAGCACCGGTGTGATTCATCACAGCTTCTTACCAAATGGGGCGAGCATTACTGCAGCATATCTGCTGTGAAGAACTGAACACAGTGATGGAAAAACTCGCACAACGCCAACCAGCTTTGGTGAATCGATCATCCCCGTTACTGCTGCACAACGCGCGACCACACACCGCACAACAGACCGTCTCCACGCTAGAACAGCTGGGGCTGGAAGTTCTCCGTCATGCGCCGTACTCACCAGAACTTGCGCCTACCGACTTCTACTTTTTAAAGAATTTGGACAACCTCTTGACAATTAAAATTTTAATACCCGGGAGGCAGTACAAAATGCCTTCGAAGAGTTTGTTGCCTCCCGTCAAGCAGACTTTTTCAAGAAGGGCATCGATCAATTACAACTGCGCTGGCAAAGATGCGTCGACTGCATGGGCGATTACTTTGATTGATGGAAATAAATAAGATTGAAAAAAAAGACTGGCATTGATCTCATTCAAAACGGCAATTTCAATTTCATGTTCAATTTCAAATTCATCAATTTCAATTTAAAACCTAATATCAATGATAATGTATGTACCTACCTATTACTGTGCCAAATGGGCAACAACCATGCTTGTATTACTACATGCAATATTGGCAACATTGTTATCGAAATTGTAGGTCACTAGAAAATATGTATAGACGTAGTGACTCACTACGTCTATACATATCCTCCGTCTACAAGTAGGTAATTAGTAAACAAAAATGTAGTCTAGGTGATCCAACTAGGTAAATCCAACTTCGATGGAGCTACCTATGCCTGGAATTATCACTACGTCTATATAAGTATACAAGCAAATTTATTCAATAAAAAGTACAATCAAACTAACTATGTACAAAGGAATCAGTCAGATTACCTAAGGACCGTTACAAACGGCCTATAGGTAACTCAACTGTTCCAGACCAGTACCAGACGGAAGCGAGCCCAAGACACTGCATTGCCACGCTGAATAGCTATGCTAATTCGCTATATATATTCTCCGTCTACAAGTAATTAGTAAACAAAAATGTAGGCTAGGTGCTCCAACTAGGTAAATCCAACTTCAATGGAGCTACCTATGCCTGGAATTACACTACGTGATAAAATCAAGAATATGGACTTTCGTAAGAGGTCCAGAGGAGTCCAAAGGGCCTGACACAGCTCTCAAAATAAGATGGAGCTTGGCCACATAGCTTGCTCCTGGGGAGCAAAGGATCTCGCGAAGGAAAGGATTGTGGGAGTCGATGAATATAGGCGGCTCAGGGACGCTATTTGTTGCGTCGATTGGTGAAGGCCTATGTGCAGCTGTGGATGTATGTGTATTGAAATGATGATGATGTTTTTCTTTGTTTCTTTCTTACCTTATAACGGATGATGGACGCGGATAACGTTGTCTTAGTTATAGGATTCCGTTGGTATTCTTTGAGTACTGAACCCTTAAAAGTCAGGCTTTTGGGTCAGGTTCGCATACGAATACAACCTGTTCGGTTTTCTTTAAAGAGATTAGATGTTACTATTATGAAATTAACATAAAATCCAACAAGGTCAATGTCAACGAACAATCACAATGTAAACTTCATGAAACAGACAGACCTTGTCAATTTGCGACTACGAAACAATCTTCAGCATTTTTTGTTATTTTTTAATCAAAATGGAAGCCCTGAAGCCCTCGCTGTTCCAGCTGAGGAAGCTAGCGACGAGCAGTGTGGCGAGAGGCGTGTCATGGCCCAAGCCAGACTACGGGCCGATGGAGGTGATGAGGTCGGAGCTGATGAATGGAGTCCGTGTGGCGGCGGCCAAGCCTCTCGGAGCCCAGATCGCCGCCTGTACTGTCATGTTCCAGGTACCTTTAACCGCCTTTGTTGTCTTGTCGTTCGAAACCTAGGGAGTAGGGTATTTTATTTTCAACATTTTAGGAAAACTTACAGCTAGGTCTTAATAATAGTTACTTACATAATACAGGCCGGTTTAAACCAGCGTGTGTGTACTGAGGGCAAATTGAAAAAGTTTCCGCAGATATGTACTTAAGTAGATTAACAAAAACACAGTGATTGTAGACGACATGGAATACAAAACATAAAGCAACATGCAATTAAAGTTATAAGTAATTATTTTAAAAAGAAATCATTGCTTAGGAAGCGTTTAAGCTATATCTACAGTATTGAGGTGGGTTTACTGCGGTTATCTTTAAGATATCGAATGAGGAATGAGAAGATCCGCTGAAGATCTACTGTTACAAATATTGGAAAACGTGCTTCCCAGTTGAAGTGGCAATGGGCAGGACATCTCATGCGTAACTCAGACGACCGATGGAGTTACAAGATGGAGTTATAAAAGCCGTAGCTGGCCACGAGTGTACTCAGAATAGAGCAGAGTGGAAAGGATCAGGGGAGGCATACATTCAATATTGGAACACAAGATGCTGATAATGATGATGATGCATCATAGCTCAGTTGGTAGTAACTCCGCATTCTGCGCTGTAGGCTGTGGGTTCGATTCCCACCCAGGGCAAACATTTGTATGATTATATTTGAATATAGATGTTTGTTCTGTGTTTGAATGTTGTATCGTATTTATATTACGTATGTATTTATAAAAAAAAGTATTCAAGTAGGTATATTCTATCCGTAATCTACTTCCATATACAAAACAAAGCAGAGACACAGACGACAGAAAATCAAAAGAAAATACTAAAAATTAAACACTACAACTTACTATCAAATATAACTTTAGCTAACAAGTAATAAACAAATAACTAACCTATCAACATATCCACTAACTTAAGTGTCATTTATAGTCTGTGCTAGGTGAAACACTTATGTCAAATGGCACCATCTCAGCTATATGATTTTAGATCCCGGGTTTGATCCCCAGGGGAGCAATATCAGCTTGGTTTGGTTAGTGGTAGGATTTTGTTTTAATCCGCCTGGCTTGTTACCACCATCTTACCTAATTCTGTCGCCATAATAACAATTCTTAAAAAAAAATGTGTTCCGGCATTTAGAGTAAAAATAGTATGGTGGTCGTACTTCTCCGGACGGTTTTCTTTCACAAGGGGCTCTAGGTAATACTCTTGTACCTTTGTATGGGAAAAGTCTTATAAGTACATACGAGGGGTGATCCAAAAGTAATGATAATCAATAACAAACACAATGAATAAAATAAAAAAATAAATTTATTTCTCAACATAGTCTCCTAGCAAGTCTATACATTTAGTCCATCTCTTTTCTAAACCTAAAATTCCCTTAGAAAAAAAAACTTTATCTTGACTCTCAAAAAAGTCATCAACCGCGGCCATCACGTCGCTATCATCGTCAAATTTCTTGCCTCGGAGATGTTCCTTGAGTCGTGGAAAGAAATAAAAGTCACTGGGGGCTAGATCTAGTGAATAGGGGGGGTGATCCACCAGCTCAAAGCCCGCTTCCTGAATGGCAGCCATGGCAATTGCAGCTTTGTGAACCGGTGCGTTGTCTTGATGGAACAGCACTCCAGCCCGCAGTTTGCCTCGCCTTTTCTACTTAATAGCCTCCCGCAATCTTCTTATTTGTTTTGCATAGTAGGAGCCTGTGATAGTGGCCCCCTTTTCCAAGTAGTCCACCATGATTATTCCTTCAGCGTCCCAAAAAACAGACGCCATAACCTTCCCTGCTGAGCTTGACACTTTGAATTTCTTCGGCGTCGGTTCATCGGATCTTTTCCATGTCATCGATTGTTGTTTTGTTTCAGGATCAAAATGGTGGATCCAGGTCTCGTCCATGGTCACAAAACGTGACAAAAAATTATCCTTGTCTGCCTGGAAATTTTCGAGATTTGCTCTTGACATGTCGACTCGTTTCTTCTTTTGCTCGTCGTTTAACATTTTCGGTACCCAACGCGCGGAGACCTTTCTCATATGCAATTCGTTCGCAAGGATTCTTTGAATGCTGCCATATGAGATCCCTGTGACCTCAGCTACATGCCTGATAGTCACTCTTCGATCTTCCAATACAACTTCTTCAACTTTTTTCACATTTTCTTCAGTGAGGGACGTCGATGGGCGTCCTTCGCGGTGTTCGTCTTCCGTCGATGTTCTTCCCAGCTTAAACTCCTTAGCCCAGCGTGCAACTGTGGAATATGGAGGAGAAGAGTCCCCTAATGTTTCCACCAAGTCGCTATGTATGTCTTTGGTAGACATTTTTTTCAAGCAGAGGTATTTAATGACAGCTCTGATTTCGTGTTTTTCCATTTTGATGTTCACTCCTTGACAGTCCGTATTCAAATGAATGTAGCTCCCGGGAATCGTGGCCTATTTATATGATTTTTTTTTCCTGAACTAGTTGGTAATTGAGCAAGTGACTGATATTTTTTTTGTATTTTTGTGTGCAGTAGAAATAACTGATTATCATTACTTTTGGATCACCCCTAGTACCTACATTTTATTTCAATTATTTAGAAAAAGTATCGTACCACAGACACAAATTACCTATCCCTATCAGATTATACCAGCAAATGTCTTTTGAATCGGACATGACGTATCGAAATTATCGACATGGTTATTTTCAGCTCTTGATCTTGCTTACCCAGAAGGTACCTATTAATTATATCTTCTTGAAGACTTTCAGTGCGCAAAAATATTTTTGAAAGGCCTAGTAAATATATCTTCATCATTTTACATATTCCTTAAGCTACGTTTACGAGAGTTTAAAGATTATTGTAAGCTGTGGTTGGTATAGTTGTCTAAAACATCAGCTAAACGGTTTTGGTGTGATGTTTTGGGATTGCTTGTATTGCATCGTACACACCATTTCCTTTACCCTAACCGTAGCAATTTCCTTACCTGATTGCTATTACTTTTCTATCGACAGCCGCGTGCGTTCTTGGTGAATCTTCGCACTAATTTACTTTATACAGGTTATGTATGGTGTTGGACTTGGGTGCTTCATTGAGGTCCCTGTAGGTACATACTATTCCTTGGTATAAGTAGGTACCTACTGAAGCTGAAGGTGTGCTAAAATACCAGTCGCTCCTCTCGGCTAGCGAGAGTAGTTAGGTCACAGTTTGTTGGCATTTAACCAGTTCTCCAGACTGTTGAGGATTCCGGGGGAAGATTTAACAAGTGCAGCGCAGAGCTCGGAGCGACAACACGTCCACAGAGGGCTAGTCAGTGAGCAGCAAGACTATTTCCTAAGGATGCCTCGTGTAGAGGCGAAACACGTGTCAATTTGTTTTTTTCAGAGAGATTTGGCGGATTTATTACTAAGTATTTTTTCTGTTTTCAGATTTTATTTTGAACTAGATTACGGGTAGAATAGGTACCTACTTCAAGCTAGCGAGAGTAAGTTAGGTCACAGTTTGTTGGCACATGCTGTGTATGCATCTATCAGTGAATATACAAAGACAATTAAATGTTTATTGACTAAAATGTTACGAAAAAAATGTGATCCTAATTTACACTTAATTGTAAAATCTGCAAAACTAACTCATAAAATGGGCGCCAACACAACTTTTTACATTATTGACTTGAAATTGAACCAATGGACCGTAAAGCTGGCGTAAGCCCAAGAATGACAAGGTTGGGAAGGAAGTGCAGGAAGTTGGTTGGTTTGGTCGCAGTTTACCACATCTTTCTTGATTTATGATTCCTATAGACCCAGCATTATAAGATGTATTAAGTCTATACCTAGTCTTGATAAACTTGTGATTCCTAGGCCGGTTCTCGCTTCGAGATAGACAACCAGCTTGGCGCGGCTCACTTCCTCCGCTCGGTGTCTTCCGCCACCAGCTGTGGGTACTCTAGTTATCACAAGACGCGATGGCTGCAGCAGCAAGGGTCTAGCATCACTTGTACCAGTGATCGGCAATCCATAGCCTACACCTTACGATGTCCATTGCCGTGCTTCCGTGAGCTTAAAAGCTATTTGCTGGATGCTTCGGCCAGGTAAAACGACGATACTACCTAGTCATGTTTTTACTCTTCGGTAGGCTACTAACTTCAATGTTCAGATTTCCTATAGGTATTCGTTCCCTGTGTAAACTTTTATCGTAAAGATTCATTCATGTATACTTACAATATTTAAACATTGAATATCACAAGCTGTATTTTGTACCATGTAGAACCTACATTTTTTTGCTATCCTAAACCATTTATTTTATTTTTGACATAGGCGCGCCTATGAAGTTCCATAATTATTGTCAGACAACCATCTTAGATAAAAAAAACAAGGGATATCGCTCGCTTTACTTACTATATTGTGAAAATAGTAGCAATTTTGTCATGCGATACGTAAAAGTAAAAGTTTTTTTTTTTTTTTTATTGTACGACGGGAAAGCGCTTGGCTTTCGTCGCACCTGATAAGGCCAAAGGTGGAATGCTATCACGGGCTGTCTTACCATTTATGTGTCGGAACACAACAATTTTAGATTGCGACAGACTAAGGTAAGATGGTAGTAGCTACTAGCTAGCCAGATGGACTTAAAAAAAGTCCTACCACCAGCCAAACCAAGCACCTCTGACCATCATAAGAAATTGGGTAGCCTGTGGTAAGAGTTTGTAGACATTTACGATTTCCGGAAAACACATTATAAGAAAAACTAAAGCTAATAGTTTTTTTTTATCGGTGATAGTCAAGCATTTGACCACCAGCTTACATGTAAAACAAGTAAAGATGTGGATGGAGCACGCTTGCCTAAAAAGAACCTATTTACTCTGGATTTGAAGACTCCAAGATTGTACTCGTGCGGAAAAACAGACGAAGGCAAGGAATTCTATTCTTTACCAGTATTCATAATAAAGGTAGAGACGAAACGATGTGTTCTGCACAATGGAATATTTACAAGGTACGGGTTGTAGTCAGCCGTACGTCTGCATGTCCGGTGGTGGAAAGGATTTGTAATTCCACCCCACTTAAGGCAGGGTTCAGGTGGGGAATGGGAAGAAACTGACTTTAACAGACAATGGTTGGAACTACCTAGAGGTGATGAAACCGAAACATTGTAGCGATCTGGGTCCGTCATCAGCAGAAGGTCAAGGCAGTTAGCGAAATGGTTATCAACATCAGGCACCGAGTGGCCTCACCGACCAATTGAGAGAGGTTAAAAGTAAGCGCAAATTTAAGTGCCTCTTTCCAAGCATTGTCAATGCCCTTGGAAGGGGAAAGCCACTCCTGATGATGAGCATTAAAGTCTCCCAAAAGTGAGCACTGGGAAACCTTTGAAGAGCCTTATCAGCACCATCGCAAAAGTGCTGGAAAAATGTGGTTGTCACCGGATTCTTTGTGTGCGCACGATAGACACTGACGTAGAGATTTTTCTCGGTTCGTCAGATGTCAGATGGACATATGATTTGGGTCTTCGTGAGAAACAGCAGATGCGGCTTAGCAGTTTTGAGGTGATGATGGACTGCGTCGATATTGGAGTGGAGTCCTCGTATATTGACGAGGTGCATTTGAAGAGAGAGGAGTGCTTCCGCTGTTTAACGTTTCTGCTGTTTCTTCTTTTTGTCATGACTGTAACGGACGGTCTTCTCAGTTAAGAGAGCACTTCCAGAAAACTTAATGATGGAGAGGTTTAGTATAAGATTCATATCATCTTCACCATAGAGATCGCTCCTTAGCGATTAGACTGCCCATTGTGCTGTTAACTCTAGGTTTATAATGTTAACCGTTAAACAAATTATCAAGTTACCTATGTAACTTGGTATTTAAAGAACACTTAACGACACAGCTATTGATTGGTCATGCAGGTGCTGCTTCAAGCAATGGGAGCTAAACGATCGCGTACCCATAGTCCGCGAAGATCTGACCCGCATTGACCCTGAAGCGCGCGTGCTAGATTTGCTCCAGCAAGCGAGCTGGTCGGGCCCGCTGGCAAACTCCATCTACTGCAGTGAGGACAGGATCGATGACATGAGCGACGCTACCCTGAACGGGTATATCGTCTCCAACTATAGGAGCGATATGTGTTCCGTGGCGAGCGTCGGGCTTCCATTTGATGAGACGATGGTGCTGGCTGAGAATATCGAATTTCGACGGGTTAGCCAATTTCATTTGCTCGGCGAGCTCAAGTTTGCTTTGTTACTTAATGATATGAGACCGTTATTTGACCACAATCTCACCTGATGTTTAGTGCCGATTGTAGAGATCCTACCGGCTGCGCCAACTAAAGCTATTTTTAGAGACTGACTTTATTCTTTATTTTTATGGAGTACTAGACCAGAAGAAAGCACACGACAGTCCATTCGTCGCGTATGTCCATTCTAGCCATCGACCATCTTAACAATCAGGGATCTCTTAGTTGGGCTAAGATCTTATGAAGGCGATTTAGGGGTCTGTTCAAATAAGATACGTTATAGGTGATTAAAAGCAGGCATTCTTTTGATAAATTCGTTCAAAAAATCGTTCGAAATTCGTTGCTGGTTTGTATTAGGTGAAGACGGCCTCGTCACGTATGACCGTGATGTGTGGTAAGGCTGTTCCCACGCAGTGACACGAAATGAACAAATAAGCTACGAAAGAAGCTCGTTGGTTGGAAGACCTGTAAAGTTTCGCCTGGCTTGCGACCACCCTGCTGCCAAAGTGGGTACCTACCAAGCAGTTTGCTGTGTTCCGTCTTTGCGCTGGAATATAAGCGCCTTTTATAGACAACTTCTGGAAAAGTTCGCTCCATCTTGAACCTCATTCTCATTTAGGTAATGCCCAGAAGAGCATCAATGTATGTTCAAAGTTCGCTTCTCAAATAAAAGACAGAAGTTTCAAATTAGGTTTAGCTCCTAAAATGCGCATTGCGTGATCTATCTCGCTATCAAGCGCTCTATGATTTTTGAAGAACCATTATGATACTAGTGTTAATAAAATGTCTTTGTGCACAGGAGAGGCCTAGCCCTCGTTGCGAAACGGTATCGTGTGCTCGCGGAGGCTTTGAGTACTATGACCTGGGACACGGCAGCGATACATGGATAGCCATCGGCGTGCCTGGCTGCGGGACCTTCGATCTTACGTACGTAGACATAAAGAGTTCATGTAAGATTTAGCCACTGCTCAGCCACTGTGGCAGAGTTCATTTTATAAGTACTCGTCCGGGGAATTGCCTTCAGCATATTCCAGCTGTCAAGTAGCATTGCTGTTTCAGTTCGAAGGGTCTGTGGGTTCCAGGAAACGCAATGGCGTAAGTGGCGAAAGACAGACGAGGGCAGGGTACATTCTTTGCAAGTACTTACGATAAAGGTACAATGGAATATCTAAACGGTATTACGGGTGGTAACCTACAGTCTTAAATTTGGGGCCTTATAATTGTTTGGCAATCAAATGACCACTACCACGATTGACCCTACCTACTTCACGACATACTTTCATTGACACACGAGTATGTGTCACAGGATTCCCGTACGACCGTGCGACCCATAATAAATTTTGTCCGAAAATCAATTTCCAACATAAACATGTCATAGGTAACTATGACTTGTTGTAATGCTAGATTAAAAAAAAAATTGTTTATTTTAACTCTTTTTCCCGGATGATCTTCAGCTATAATATACACATCTCCGAAATATTACTAAGCTCATAATGATATAAGTTTTTAGGTTTTCGTGGTTATTCACTACATTTAAATTGTCAAACATTTCGGGTTTATTACCACGGTAATATGTAATTTTATATAATGATATCCTATTGATGATTAAACATTAAACATAGTATTTCGAATGATAATAATTATGAACAACATAGGTGGCAGATATACATTTTCAGATTTTTATGTTGCGAGCTTATCAGGACTATTTGATCACACATAGCATTAATGACCCTAGTCGAAAGTGTGATAATCGGGGGCGAAGAGCGAGCTTTCTGGCGGAAGTTCGTCCCTTGCATGCTACTTGCATGCTGCTTTGAGTTTATTCTAGAATAAATGATAATGATACAACATTACTGTTATGATAAACCAAACAATGGATAAAGTGTTTATTACTTTTGAATATTCGGGATTATGTCGATTATGATAAAACACTTTCGGAATTATTATTATTATAGGACTATATTCGGATCATCAATCACATTTTATGAGAGCTAAGAGAGAACCATGCGTCACTACCGTTTTCTTTCTGAGCAGTCTATAGAGTCGAGGAAATCATCTTATATTTAAAGCCGCTCCTGTTATCTTGTCATACAAGTGCACTAAAATAATAGTTATTGCAATCAAATTGGGACTGCCTCGTTTTTACAGCGCATCAGGTATGTTTGCGGAATATCAAACAGATGGGTTTGAAGCGATAATCCACAAAAAACTTTTTTTTTCATTGCACGATGGGGAAGCGCTTGGCCTTCATCTCATCTGATTACAAGTTGAGATAAAACCGAAGGTGGAGGCTCACTCCTCCCGGAATCCTTAACCAACTGAGGAAATGGCTATCTTACCTCTAAATGCCGGAACACAACAATTTTTAGAATTGTTGCTATGGCGACAGAATTAGGTAAGATGGTGGTAGCTGGCCAGGCGGACCCAAACAAAGTCCTACCACCAAGCATCTCTGATTCGCAAGATACGAGCCAGTCCAAACAGCATCTTGAAAACAATAGCTGAACTCATCTCCAATATGGAAGGGTTTTGTTCTGAGAGTGATCAGGTAGATTAGCTACTATTTACTGATCATGCTCGGAACAAAATGCTTCAAGTTTTAATTGATTTTAGATTAGTCATTTAATGTTACTATCAACTAGTTTTTAGGATATTGTTTTACTCTTGTACTTTTACTAACACTATTATGGATACACACTTGGCGCTTCGGTCTGAAATAAAATAGTTTTTTTTTAGCTTATTTAAATGCCAAGCCCCAAGACAGTAGGTACCTATAGGATCATTATAAGATAGTATTTAAATTTCTTGTTATAAGCGTATTTAGGCTACAGTC
Organism: Venusia cambrica; assembly: GCA_951394065.1. Classification (NCBI taxonomy): domain Eukaryota; kingdom Metazoa; phylum Arthropoda; class Insecta; order Lepidoptera; family Geometridae; genus Venusia; species Venusia cambrica. Next base: position 7,829,602 of record OX596071.1, read on the forward strand.
ACCACTTACCATCCAGGTGGGCCGTATGGTATGCTAACTTAGTTGTATCAAAAATTCGTTCCCTTATTTTCCACGAGGGTAATCTACATACACTAGCTATCCGTGTTAGCGTTTTTTTTCATACTACGACTAGGAGACGGAACAAGCAAGTAGCCCACCTGATGTACAACGCCTTATTGCGTAGGTCACATCCACAAAGAACATAGCCTACATGGCACTGCATTACGCTCGTCAACTTAAATCATAAAGGTGTTAAGCCTCACGTGCCTGTAATTTCACCGGCGACCATACCATTCACACCGGAACATAGCATTGCTGCTTGGCGGCTGAAATTGGTATAGTAGTAGTCTTCCCCGGACAAGCCCTTTCACAATTGGCCGGGGATTTATTGTTCGCTTCTGATTGATATGAAATGTAGTGCATATAGTTTTTTTTTTCTTTCAGTTGTCTTTTAAAACACGCAATAGTGGCATACTCATGCGGGACTGGAGATATGCAGGTAAACTAATAAAGTACCTAGCTAGTCAGAGAACTCTAGGGCCGAAGGTGGAAGCGCACTTCACTAGGAATCCATCATATAATGAGGAACTAGGTATCTTACCTATAAATGCCGGAACACAACAATATCAATTTGATGTTATGGCTACAGAATTAGATATTATGATGGTGGTACCTACCACCATCATATCTAATTCTGTAGCCTTTGTTTAAGTCCGTCTTTGTTTAGTCCGCCATCCTGGTGGATGGCGGACTTAAACAAAGTCCTACCAACAACCAAGCTGAACACAAATTTGCACATCCTGGGGATCGAACCCGGGACCTTTGGTTCTGATTCCGGTGGGCGATGAAAACTTAAAAAAAAAAGATAATAAATAGTCCAGCTGAATGTTTAGAGCATTTTAAAATAGATGAGCGAGACAACTAATTATCTTTCCCAGCAGAATCTAGACAGAGCACGCTCAATGAAAGTTTCTTATTACAAGTCATAGTGTCTGTTCTTTTGCTAACGCAAATCTGATTAGATAGGTCGATATTATTATCCATTGGCTACCCTTGGAGTTATAATCAGTGGTTTCAAGAGCAACTTCAACTTCTTTATAAGTGAGTATAATTATTTGTATGACAAGTAACTGCACTTGGTCACAGCATTAAAAATGTTTTAATGACACCAAATTTACAACGTCACGACCCTAGTAACCCAATTGGTCAAGAGCGAGATTTTGAGTCTCATCGCTGGTTCAGAATGTTTGTGTTATGATAACATTTCCAACCTCAAGTTGTTTCTTGCACAGATAATAATGTCTGTACCCGATTGAGGAACTATGTAGATCACTAATAATTTCATGCGAATAATATATTTTTAGATTCAGGTAGGTACCTTTTTTACTAGCCTACATGTATAAAAATTCCATCTATTTCATATTTTCGATCCATTTAAGGCTACATGCAAAGCGTGCTCCAGCACACTTGCCTAAAAGGTACTTATTTACTAGTTGTCAAACAATGACTGACTGACATGAATTATCATTAGCAATATAAAAATGTAACAATTTTATTTTTATTCAAAAGAAAACGGTCGGGAAGGATTGGCGCCTTTGCCGGGCAATCAGCGGGCAGCCACTTGTAGAAAATCTAATTGTATTTGTAGGGGCCTGTTATGTAAGAGACTGGTGCCTGAGATAGGTTTCGGAAAACCTGTATTACAGGTCAATTACAGGTCACCAGGAACTTCAGACGAAATCATTGAAAAACAATAACACTCCCTTTTGTTTTATTGTACGACGGGGAAGCGCTTGCCCTTCATCTCGCCTGGTAACAAACAAGTTAAGATAAGGCCGAAGGTGGAGGCGCACTTCACCCGGAATCCTCAACAAACTGAGGAACTGGATATCCTACCCCTGAATGCCGGAACACAACAATTTTAGAATTGTTATAATGGCGACAGAATAAGGTAAGATGGTGGTAGCTAGCCAAGCAGACTATAACAAAGTCCTACCACAAACCAAACCGAGTACAATATAGTACCCCCCTGGGGATCGAACCCGGGACCTCTGGATCTGAAAAAAGAGTTTTTTTCTGCAAAATCAAACAGAACTGGAACTTTTGGTGTGATCAAATAGGAAATTCAAGATGCTTCCTATCTACCTCATAATTATAACGTCATAGTTTTATATCAAATACTACTACGTACCTTTTTTTCTACTAGGAGTCGGGACAAGCAAGTAGCGCACCTGGTGTTAAGTGCATCTCTTGCCTATGTCAAAGCCTTACTGCATAGGTCACATCCTCAAAGAATATAGCCTACACGGCACTGCATTGCGCCCGTCAACTTGAGGCATAAAGGTGTTAAGCCTCACGTACCCGTAATTTCACCGGAAACCATACCCTTCAAACCGAAACACAGCAATGCCAAGCATCATTGCTGTGTTTCGTACCTACATATTGTAAACAAAATACGACGCAAAATGTTTTTATGCAAGTCACGTGACATTCGCCAATTTCAGAGGTATATATAATTTGTTTACGTACAATTTTTACAGATAAACGTAGGTGATTTATATTAGAGTCATGTAAAATGTGATAACAGATTCTAATATTAAATTTGATAGAGGAGGAATCTCCATACAGTTCTTGGAATGATGGTAGATTATCACGATTTTTCTTCGATCCATTTCCACCACTCAAATGTACGTACATCTTTTTTAAGTATATTGGATGTACTTACGTTTGACTGCTACCTCGCCTGATGTGAAGTATTAATGCAGCCTAAATCTATACAAACTCAAACTCTGCCTTCGTGCACTCTTGCAGGCTGGTCAGCATTACCACGATCGTACGCCGATGTCTCCTCTAGGCACGATGGCCGGCAATGATGTCTACACGACTTATCGAGCCTTCAACATATCCTACTTAGAGACGGGAGTGTTTGGTAAGAAACTTATCCACAAACTAGGGACCTAGTAGGAATCATGCAGATCTAACGAGCTGTATCTCTGGGAAGGGAAACTGATGCACTGCAATCAGCGCATGTGGCAGGCCACTGCCAACTTTTTATTGTACTAAGCATAAGCGCTTGGCCTTCATCTCATCTGGTAACAAGTTAAGATAGAGATAGAGAGGCCCACTTCATCCGGAATTCTCAACAGTTTGAGGAACTGACTACCTTACCGCTAAATTGTTATAGATGGTGCTAGCTATAGTCCATCAAATCTAAGAAATACACTTTGACAGCTGTCAGATCAACTTGTCTAGGGATGTGAACCAAATAATCGCCATCGAAAATGTCCGATATTAATGAGAAATTGAAAAATCGATATTGATACTTTAGAGGTAGGAAACAATGGCTTACTTTTTTGATAAAACTATAAACTCCGATAGAAGATAAATAAATATGTAGCGCTTAATAAATACCAAATAAATTATTAAAATTAATAAATTATTTCTGCTTTTTTTTATTTTTATTTTTGAAAATATATAATAACGTGTTAAGGCATCTCATGGGACGGAAGCGCTATTGTAGCGCTTCAGAAATGTACACTGACTCCCGTGTTGACTCCTTCAATGCCATACAGCAAAGGCGAATAGCATTTATGTACAGAGTGGACATGTGTAAAAATGCAATTATAAAGTGCCTATCAGACCGTTTGAGCTGCACAGAGACGTACAAACGCTGGGTGGATATTGCCACCTAGATTATTATTATTAATTTTCTAGTTGTATTTTATTTTGTTGACTTTGGTACCGGCCCTTTTTTACCTGCCTACCTTTTTGTATATTTTTTATTTTTATTGTATCTTCATGGATCTTGTGTCTGAAAAATAAAGAATTATTATTATTTATTATTATTATTATAGCAATAAGGTAATTCTAGCCTGCAAAGTCCGTACAAAGCGGCTCGGTTCTCTTTTTTCTATATTTTTATACCTAATAGTATATTTTATTCGATCTCGATATAAGATTTCAGAATTACCGGGACGGGCCATGTAGAAACTAGGAACCCTGTTATTATTTACCCCTGTATTACTGCCAGGTATCTACAGCCATTCCGTTTTTCTTATTTTACCGTAGCGAAGCACGGGTACTTACAGGTAGTTTATTATAAAAGCGTACAGTTTGCCCTATGAACGATTTATTAACTTTATGATGCCTAGTTGTGGAAGCAGCGAGTCTTTTTATTTATTTTATAATAATAATGTATATCATAGTTTATTTAAAATAAGTTTTTTTTACGCGCGTACATAATATTTTCATCAATATATTAGAAGGGCATAGTCAATTTATTTATTTCCTTATACTACTCTCTTAATGAATCTCTGGGATCCATTTTGTAAACAGCGCGAACAGCCCTCTTCTGCAATACGAATAATGTGTCTATATCTGCAGCACTTCCCCACAATATTATGCCATATGACATAATACTGTGAAAGTAACTGAAGTAAACTAGTCTTGATATGGTCTGTGAGCAGACGTATCTTTATTACATCATATGCTGCAGAACTAAGCCTCTTCGTCAGTATTTTTCTTGTCCCTTTGAAGTTTATTATCCAAGATGAATCCCAAAAATACAGTGGTCTTGACTAATTCTATTTTTCTTCTTAAACTTTCACATCATCTTCAACTTCAGCTACATTTTGGTAAAATAAATCGAATACATTTGGTCTTTTTCTGATTGAGTACTTAGTTATTAACCAGTTAACCATGTTAGAGATTGTATTGTTTACGTTGTCAAAGTTGGTAATTTTTCGCTTCAATCTAAATAGAAGTGATGTATCATTTGCAAATAGCACAATCTCATGGTCTCTTTAACTATTTGTTTGTTAGTGTTTCATGGTGAACGCAGTCAAAAGCCTTTGACAAATCACAAAAGACTCCCAACGCATCATGCGATTTCTCCTAGGCCTCGAAAATATGTGATACTCAACTAATACCGCTATCAGCAGTTGAGCGACCTCTTGTTAATCCAAATTGTATATCATGAAATAGAGCGTTAGCATAAAATGACTTTGTAACTATGTAAGAATAAGCTTCTCAAAGATTTTACTGAATGTTTGTAGTACTTATATCGAACTAAAGTTTGTTGGATCAGAACTGTTACCAGATTTGAAAAGGGGAGTTATTTAACTAAGTTTAAATACATTTTGGAAATAAAAAAATATTATATATAATTAAATTTGGGAATACGCGTAATTAATAACAATAATATAATACATTTATCTACTGGTATTTTAAGCACATCACACGTTACAAATCAAATAAAATTCCAAGCAAACATTATATTAACTTTCTTACGCATAATATTTTGATATATGAAATGGCTTGTATAACTAGATGTAAGGGTTACAGCACCTACACTGACTTGTGTCGTAGAGCTGCGTGCCTTCCAAAGTTACTTTAATATTTTTATTTTAAACCATAATTATAAGATTATAAGCACCATTAGTTGATATTTATGATGTAACTAGCTAATTTATATTAATTTTTTGATATAATGTAAGCTCATAATATCACTTATGTATTATAATCAATTTATTCATTTATTTATTGATAAGCCTCATAGCTCAGTTGGTAGTAACTCTGCCTTCGGTGCTGTAGGCTGTGGGTTCGATTCCCACCCAGGACAAACATTTGTGTGATGAATATAGATGTTTGTTCTGTGTTTGGGTGTTGTATCATATAGTAGGTACGTATGTATTTACAAAAAGTATTTAAGTATATTATCCGTAATCTAGTTCCCATATTACAAACTATGCTTAGTTTGGGGCTAGATGGCGCTGTGTAAAATTAATGTCCTGTAATATGTATATTTTTTTTATTCATATATTATAATATTTTATATTCTCATTACATTATATCATAACAGTAAGATAATTAAGAACCTACACCAATATAATAATTATATTTGATAATTTAAGTTAAATTAAATTAAATACTTGAGGTAGGTTTTCTATAAATACAAGTTAGTTTCATTTTATTCTAGCATTTAACCAATCCATTATATGATAATTCTAAACATCTCTTCCGTAGTCTCATAATCTAATGTTATCAACCAATTCTTTATAGCTTTTTTACATTCTATTTTACTCAACCTTACCAAATCCTTTATATTTTTACTAGCTTTATTATACAAATTTGAACCTAAAAATATTTTTTGTCGCTGTGCAAAGGTAGTTCTGCATTTGGGTACAGTGACAATGTTGTCCTTTCTACGTTTACCAGTCACGAGATTATTATCGATGTCCATGAAAGGTTATGATGGGATATAATTATGTCATTTTTTTTTATTGTACGACGGTGATGATCTAAAGCTGACGCACAGTCGGTAGTTCGCATTCTTTATACAAAATAGAAGTTGGAAATCTAAATGGCTTCGAAGTTGCCACTTTAAGCACTGATCGTTGGGCACGTTCAAAATGTAGTAAGTAGTTTTTGCAAGCACCCCCCATGCTGTATTGCAATAAGTTAGCAAGGATTTACAGAGAGCATTGTATATGTCTATTGTCATTTTTTGTCAGCCACCTCTCTCAGATATCTAAATACGTAAATAAGTTTCCGGACTCGTTTTGATAGTGAATCTATATGTACTTTACAAGATACTCTGTCGTCAATAATTAGGCCTAAATATTTGATGTTATTCACCCGTTCCAATGCTTCACAGTTACAGCTCTCAGGTCGACAGTTTATATTGGCCTTTATTGTTAGCTCGGGCTTCTTACTGCGAGTGTTAGGAAAAGTCATACACTTTGTTTTGTTTATAATTAGAGAGAGCAGATTCGATTGTAACCTTTTAATTACTACAGTAAGTCCAGTTTCTGCATGAGCCTTAGCCTCCTCTCAAGTATTGCCTTCAAAAACGATGGCTGTGTCTTCTGCGTAAGAGAATATATTACCATTCCTTAATTTCAAATTACATAGATCATTTACATATACTAAGAATAAGGTAGGACCCAGTACACTACCTTGTGGGACACTGTAGGTCATTTGTTTTTCTCTACTAATTTCGTCACCTATTTTAGTTCTCTGGGTCCTGTTAGTTAAGAAGTCTGTTCATCAAACACAGTGATGTGTCTCGAATTACAATCATTTCAAGCTTTTTCACAAGGACAGGCAGGGAAACAGTGTCAAATTCCTTAAAGCTAAAAGTATCTGAAAGATCATTATTATCCAATGATGATCTCATATGAATCCAATGAACTATTTGCGGGGATTTGGTTGAGGCGACACGTGACCCAAGGGCTGGCTCTTATTTAGGCCAGCGAATTAGCATAGCTATTCAGCGTGGCAATGCAGCCAGTGTCTTGGGCACGCTTCCGTCTGGTACTGGTCTGGAACAGTTGAGTTACCTATAGGCAGTTTGTAACGGTCCTTAGGTAATCTGACTGATTCCTTTGTACATAGTTAGTTTAATTGTACTTTTTATTGAATAAATGTATAATGAACTATTACAACGAAACTGATGGAATTAAAACCAAGTGCTTCCCCATCGTACTAAATAAGATAAAAAAAGAGATGGACAGTTGATATTTTCATATCTACTGTCCAGTTTGACGGGAACGAAATCCTGGGCAGTCACTAGTATGAGATCTGATTTATTATGATTATTATGTGTACAGGTATTCTAGCCAAAACGAAAGCATCGAATGCGTGGAACGCCGCCACCGCTGCTGTACAGTTCCTGAGGAGCATCGGAGAGCTGAACTTCACACAGGTGGAGAACGGGAAAAATAGACTCAGTGAGTTTTTACGTTGGTTCTCCTTTGACTTTTATTAATATTTACTTTACGCAATTATGTAACGCAAACGAGAAAATCAAACGTGGCATATTTTAGGGTTATTTAGAATTTTCAAAATTAACGCGTAGGGGTCCACTATTTACAGATAACAGGGGGTCGTCATACATGAAACGTTTTAATAAATTGTTATGATAGCTCTGTCGTAAATAGAATGGTGCTCAAAACCGTGCACTGTAAAAACGTCGAGTGAGAAAACAGTGCGCTAGTCTACGTCGTCTAACGCGGGTGCTCACCACAGTCAACCATCCAACGGTGCGCTATTTTACGACGAGTTTCAATACGGATATTGTTAAAAAAGTAGGATTTTGTTAAAAGTCGCCTGGCTAGCTACCACCATCTTACATAATTCTATCGCCAATTCATAAAAAAAAAATGTTGTGTGTTTCGTCATTTAGAGGTAAGATAGCCAGTTCCTCAGTTTGTTGAGGACTCCGGGTGAAGTGCGCCTCCACCTTCGGCTTTATCTCAACTTGTAAACTTGTAATCAGGTGAGATGAAGGCGAAGCGCTTCCCCGTTACACAATTTAAAAAAGCCACTGAATCTTAGGTTAGCTATACAAACATTTTGAAGAAACAACTGGAGATTTCCTCTTTTTTTTATATTACATGGAGACCAAACAAGCAATCAGCCCCTCCGATGTGAAGTGGAACTCTTGCCTATAATAAAGCTTTGCTGCGTAGGTCATGTCCACATAGAACATGACCTACGCTGTATTGCATAGTGCCTGTCAACTTGAGGCATACAGCTGCTAAGCCCCGAGTGCCGGGACATCCATACCTTTCAAACCGAAACACAGCAACGCTGCTTGGTGGCATAAATAGGTATAAATGTAAGATTAAAACGAGAATGCTATAAGAAAAGAAGAGAATAGAATAGAACAGTGGTTTACAATAATAATAACAATCACAATTTTAGCATAAATTAAAATAAAATGAGATTAACTAAAAAAATAAGACATTGTGGTTAGGCCCCAGGACATGATTTTTTATACAAATGTCAGAAATTTATTGCACGGGCACTAGGAGCACTAGGGGATAGTTGTGTATAAATAAGAAATACGTGATGCACAATTTACTTGTTTGTATAGAGACGGCACTGGCTATCCATGACGAAGACCCAGTGCGGGTGTCCGAGGGCCTGGCGCTGCAGCTCGCCAGCAACGTGCAGCTTGACAGCGCCGGGAGCACCATCAGCTGCATTGACCAGATCTGCCCACACGAGATAAGCGGGACTGCCAAGATACTGGCCGGAAAATGTTAGACTGCTTCTCGTATTCTTTTCGCGTTTGTGTCACTTCACATCAACAGCATATCCACGTCCACTGCTGGGCAGGCTTCCTCCAAAGTTGGTTTGAATCGGAGATTGCAGTAATGGTGCTAGATAAAAGGAAGGAAGCTGCTAATCTTCTTGGGGTTTCCTTAGTCGACTTTTACGACATTTGGGGGCGTCCTTTGTAGCTTCTAGAGTAAATCCTTCAATATTAGTCTTAAACAACATCTTTACCAGACTACGTAACATCTAGACAGATTCTCAGCTGGACACATTTGCAACTGGAGTATAATTACTGCGTAGGTCGCATCCACAAAGAACATAGCCTACACGGCACTGCATTGCGCACATCGACAGGCATATAGGTGTTAAGCCACGCGTGCCCGTAATTTCACCGGCAACCATACCCTTCAAACCATAATAATAGAAATAGGTAATGGTGGTAGTACTTGACGGACGAGCCCTTTCACATGGGGCTTTGCTCTTAAAAACTACTTTTCGCTTAAAGTGAGTTTTTAATATAGGTGGTATCATGTCGCTGGCGGTTGTCGGAGACATTGGAGCAGTACCTCATGACAGGGAGCTGGTCTGCGGCTGCTGAAAGTGACTACCTATGTTCTTTTGTATATGATATTTTTTTAGTAAATATTGTCTTTCAGTTATATTCGGGTTGTCTACAGTAAAATAGATAAAATTTATCAATCTAAAGTTGCAAATCATAACATGATTTGCAATTATTAAATATTAACATTTGCATTCATAATTTTTTTTCAGTTTGATAAGTTTTAAACACCAAACGTTGCAAGTCATTTGTTGACTTGCAACTTCGAATGAATTTATAAATAAATGAATTCATGAATTAAAATACTTTATTGCACACCTTAAAAATAAAACTGTATTAATAATATATATATATATATATATATATATATATATATATATATATATATATATATATATATACAATGGGCGGTTGACTTGCATCTTTTATATTGTTTTTTTTTTATTATTATTATTTATTCAATAAAATGTACAATTAAACTAACTATGTACAAAGGAGTCGGTCAGATTACCTAAGGACCGTTACACACGGCCTATAGGTAACTTAACTGTTCCAGACCAGTACCAGATGGAATGCCCATGACACTGGCTGCATTGCCACGCTAAATAGCTATACTGATTAGCTGGCCTAAATAAGAGCCAGCTTGGGTCACGTGTCGCCTCTATCAAAATATTTATTGAATGATATAACTATATCCTTAGATATAATTGAATAATCCGAACAGAGTAGCATCCGCTTACCGGATTGTCTGCAGTAACTTGTGGTAAATTAATCAACTAATATTTCTTATCGTTTTCGATAACGGTTGGTAAATGTTTTTTTATTTCACCATATTCATATTTCTTAGATAACCTGTGTTGCGTAGTGGGCCCCGTTTATATCTTAATCGCAAGGGCAATGAATTGATTATTTTAAATGGGTCATGGAACTCATGAATAGGTCAAAGTCAAAGTCAAATATATTTATTCAGTAAGATTTTTTAGGATCACTTTGAAACGTCAAATCTACCGCCTGTTCGGAATCGCGACCAAATATAATATAAATATAAATATAGCTTAAAATTATCTAATACTAATTACAATTTATTCACTGGAGCAAATTCATTTTTTTTTATGCCAGGCTTTCTTATCTTCTAGGTAATCTGAAATTTTATAATGAGCTTTCCTGGATAGCTTAGACATATTCTTTGACAATACAGAAGGTATTTGAATACATTTAGGTTCGTACAATTGTCTGCATTTTCAACCTGGCCAGACTAAAGGCCTGCATCAAAATTTTATACATTGTCACAGAATTTATGTACGCCGATGACATGCTGTGCTAAAACATCTGAAGGCTTTCATAGATAGTCATAGTCTATAGTAGGTAGGTTATTTCTCAATGTTGACAAACTGTCCATTAACAAATTGCCCTTTCTCCTTGTGTGCTAGTCGCAATTCCGAATAGGCGGTAGATTTGACGTTTCAAAATGATCCTAAAAAAACTTAATGAACAAAAAATGTTAACATTGACTTTGACTTAGTCTAAGTATTTTTAATAACAAAGTATTAGGTCCTTACATATGAAATTGGCGTTTTGTCGTACTGGCCACTTTGATCTTAAATATCTCCTCTTTGGTTAGGAATTCCAAATTCAAATTTAAACAGCTATTTACTCATGCATTTGTGTTTCGAAAACCGTAATTCATTAGTTTTTTTCTCTTTTGCTTTTTTTTTCTGCGTCACTCATTTCACAAAATGGAAAACTTAAAATATCGCATTATTTACGAGTACGAGTTCCACCGTGGCACCAGTGCTGCAGAAACGGCTCGAAGGATTAATGATGTGTATGGTGGTGGTGTCGCAAAAGAAAACACGGTGCGTTTTTGGTTTCAACGCTTTCGTTCTGGAAATTTCGACCTGCAGAACAAGCCCCGTGGACGGCCGGAGACCAAGGTCGATAATGATGAATTGAAGGCTATTGTGGAAGCAGATCCATCGCAAACCACATCACAGTTAGCTGCAGGCTGCGGTGTTAGTGACAAAACCGTTTTAATCCACTTGAAGCAAATTGGGAAGGTGAAAAAGCTTGAAAGGTGGGTACCTCATGAATTGAGTGAAGCAAACCGACAAACACGCGTCGACTGCTGCGTTACATTACTCAACCGGCACAATAATGAAGGAATTTTAAATCGGATCATTACATGTGATGAAAAGTGGATCCTGTACGATAATCGTAAACGCTCATCGCAATGGCTGAACCCTGGTGAACCAGCAAGCGAAAATTGACTCAAAAAAAGTTACTTGTAAGCGTTTGGTGGACTAGTGCCGGTGTCGTACACTATAGCTTTCTTAAATCTGGTCAGACGATTGCGGCTGATGTCTATTGTCAGCAACTGCAAACCATGATGGAAAAGCTCGCTGTTAAACAACCGAGACTTTTCAATCGCTCTACGCCACTGCTGCTTCAAGACAACGCTAGACCACACACGGCCCAACAGACGACTACCAAATTAGAGGAGCTTCAATTGGAATGTCTAAGACATCCACCGTACTCTCCGGACCTTGCTCCAACAGATTACCATTTTTTTCGTAATTTGGATAACTTCTTGCAAGGAAAAAAATTCAATTCCGATGAGGCAGTTCAAACCACTTTCAAAGATTTCATTGATTCCCGTCCGAATGGTTTTTTTAGTAAAGCATCAATGAACTACCTATAAGATGGCAAAAGTGTATAGATAGCAATGGTACATACTTTGATTAATAAAATATATTTTAATATGAAAAAATTGCCTTTATGTTCCTCCCATACAAAACGCCAATTTCATATGTAAGGACCTAATATAATTATAATAATATTAATTATTATTAAAAAACAAAAGTAGTTAAGTCTTACACCCGTTTTCACTAAACTCATGTTAGGCCTGTCTTAGATAAGATGTGCCTAAGCCTAAGAATGGCCTAGTTAAAGTCGTTTCACTAACAAGCCTCACCTAACGATATCCTAACTTAGGCATTGCCTAGCTAAGGGAATGATTGAACGAAGGTAACAAAATATTTGACACTTGACATTGACAGCAGCCAGTACGTTTAAGTGTTGTAGTGATTCTATACTCTATGCTGTGTTTCGTTTGTGATAAATGAAGAATTACCTTACCATGCAAGAAAACAAATTAAAGCGTAAAAGGACGCAGAACTTCACTGCTGAGGAAAAGATTAGGTTTGTCAGGGTCATTCAGAAAAATTCATCTCAAATCAAGTAAAACTACTTACTTATGTATATAATATTATGTAGCTGCAATCGACATAGGTTAAATAACTTTTAAATATTAACCTGGTGATTGAATTCTTAAATGGGTATAGTCAATTGTCCCAATAACATAAGGAAAGTTATCAATTGCATAAAATGCACTTTGCGTTTCCTGTATTTCCTCTGGTGTTCGAGGCATTTTTATGTGCTGGTTTCTGAGCTTTCCGATGGTGACTCGTTTCACAATTCGTGAAACTGTTGATACTGCAACGCTATGCATGTCTCCAATCGCTATTTGGTGAGAGCCTGTTGCATATTATCTCAGGGTTATCAGCAGTTGATAGATTAGTGATACACTTTCATTTCTGAAAAATAGGCAATGATATTTATTAAATTATGAAGAATAGATTTTGGAAAGATAGTGGGTCTAGCTTTTGCCCAACAGATGGAGAAAACAAGGGCTAGCTGCTTCAATATTATACTCAAACCTATTTAGGTGTGAGTAAGTTTAAAGATTTTTTTTTAGATTTTAGGTTGAGTAAGTACACCTGCTTACCTGTCACTTGTATACTCCAAATCATCCTCAATTCGATTTAGCACCCATATTGCTGTACTTTTGTGCATCCTGTACCTTTTAAAAAAGTCAATTTCATCGTAATCTTGAAACCAGTCGGGTCGTGATCTTACTACGCGAGTCCTCGAATGTCGTTCGGTTCATTTTAAGCGATTCTTAAGCTCTAGGCGCTGCCTAATCGGGTTCATAAAGTTAAGATTCGCCTTAGTGGGGTTAGGAACGGCCTAAGGTTAGTGCAAACAAATTAAACGCTAGGAGTACCCTAAACACGTAAGGAAAAAATTAAGAGACTCCTAAGGTTAGTGAAAATGGGTGTTAGTATTTTATAACAAAGTAATAGCTACAGGTCATGTAACATAATGTAGGTTACATACTTTATAAAATTAAAACATGATGTCTAAGCTTGCGACAACCTTGTATATATGTTTTGAAAATGAGTGACTAAGGCTGTGATGGTAATGGATGCTTTTCAACGTGCTCTGGAAGCTGCCTCTATGTAATAATGTCTTAAAGCAGGTGGATAAGTTTAAATTTCTAAGCGCCTCTGTGGTCTAGTGGTTCAACCCACCGATTCAAGATCCAGAGGTCCCGGTTCGATCCCCATGGGGAGTACAAAATATTGTGATTGGTTTGGCTGGTGGTAGGACTTTGTTTAAGCCCGCCTGGCTAATAACAATTCTTAAAATTGTTGTGTTCCGGCATTCAGAGGTAAGATAGCCAGTTCCTCAGTTTGTTGAGGATTCCGGGTGAAGTACGCTACTACCTTCGGCCTTATCTCAACTTGCAACCTTGTGAGATGAAGGCCAAGTGCTTGCCCGTCGTAAAATAAAATAAAAACCAGAATCCATCTTAGTATAACGAGTAGTCCGGGCCAACTTTGCTCGTTCATACCGAAGTTGGGATCAAAAGTACTGGGGCCTAACCACAACGTCTTATAGCGTTCTCGTTTTGATATTACATTACTTTTGTCTCGTTTTTTCTACACTGGATAGATAGTGTCCAAAGCTTTTTTTTTTATTGTGCCAAGGCCTTCATTTTACCTGGTTACAAGTTGAGATAAGGGCGAAAGTGGAAGCGCACTTCACCCGGAGTCCTCAACAAACTGAGGAACTGGCTTTCTTACCTCTAAATTCATTCAAATTCATTTGGCAAATAAACACAGCAATTTTATTAGGGCGACTTAATTAGATAAGATGGTGTTAGCTAGCCAGGCGGACTTCAACAAAATCCTACCACCAACCAAAAGTAAAGTAATATCAAAACAAGAATGCTATAAGAGGTCGTAGTACCCCCCTGTTCACTTCACTGACGAGACGAGTCCCGGTTTTAAGAGTGTATGATACCAAAAAATGGCTTAGCTTCAGCGATCATATCTACCATATTACTGGTAGCATTTACTTTGAAATTAATATTGTTATCGTTCAGGATTGATGCTAGAACACTAGTGTTGCGAAAACACGATTACATACAAATTTCTCAACAGAAAAAAAAACAATGTTGACTCTAATTTGTACCAAAAATTTTCGCCCTTCAGTAAATAAACAAAGCATATAGCTCACGCTCTGTGTTTTAGATACTCATAATCAATATATGTACATTTGTAGATGAAAAATGATGCATGTACCATTGGTTGCTGAACAAAAAGTTTCGTGAGCCAAAATTGACAAAATTCACAAAATTCCTTAAAAATTTTTCGTTGCCGATTCGTGCCTAGTACCTATGAGTAGGATAGTGCTTATATAGTAATTATTCTATGAAAGTGTCTAGAAGTGCTAAAATTCGATATTGAGGATCCAAACAATGCCCTAGAACTACAATTTTATGATCGTATTTGCACATATAAGTATTTTTCTGCAAAATCAAACAAAATTGGAACTTTCGGTGTGATCAAATAAGAAATTCACTAAGCTACCTATAAGTATCTATTTAGTGTCACAGTTTTATATCAAATACGTAAAGTATAAACAAAATACGACGCCAAAATATGTCTTTACTAATTTTCGCAAGTCATGCCTGTGACCTCACCAAATTCAAAGGTAGATAATAAAATATATATTATATATTATCATATTGTTTAATGAGCAAGAAAAACAAACGAATACAAATTACGAATAACTTATTGATGAAGATAATGTTTCTATGAAAAGCAACCCCCCGACTTTGAGCCGAAAGTTGTGTTCAAGTTTGTAACCAGGATAGTGTAAATACGTTGTATCGGCCGGGCAGGATATTTGTGTCTCCGAAAGAAAAAACAGGGTTGGCTGCGCATTCTCAAGATGAAGCTGGACGTTGTTGAGATTAGCGTGTAAGCCTCGGATGTTACAAAAGTCCACTTTTAATGTGGTCGAAGTCATACCTATTGTAGTTGGTGCTACTGGTGTAATAGCCAAAAGCTTACACAGGTATTGCGACAAGCTAGATTCATACATCAACATCCAGATCATTCAGAAACAGGCAGCCATCCACACAGTATCAATAGTCAGTAAAGTTCTTGGGGATACTGTATTTGTCAACCGGGGGGGAAATAATAGACGGAATTAAATGAAATTAATGAAGAAGGTGGGGATTCTTTCCCCCCCTTTTTTACTTCTTTCCCCCCTTTTTTTACTTCTTTCGAGTCTGAGGTACCTTTTCCTTGAGGGTTTCAGGGCGGGTTGGTACCTTATAGTGATTACCGAGGAAACTCGAGCGAAAAAAAAACTAGATTTTCAGCTTATGAAAACTATCTTATTATAAGATTATTACTTATATATATCATAAACCCGCCACAATATTTTTAGATTACGAACTTGCCAATATTATTTCAGCTTATAAAAACTATATTTACACTCAAGTAGATACTGGGCTCTACTGGCCAATTTTTTTTTATAGTACAACGGCGAAATGCTGAAGGTGGAACCGCACTTCACCCGGGATCCCCAACTGAGGAAACTGAGGAACTGGCTATCTTACCTGTAAATGCCCAACCATTTTAAGAATTGTTGTTACGGCGACAGACTTAGGTAAGTTGGTGGTAGCAAGTCAGGCGGACTTAAACAAAGTCCTACCACCAACCAAACCAAGCACAATATTGTACTCCCCTGGGGATCGAACCCGGGACTTCTGGATCTGACGCCGGTGGGCGAACCATTAGATATCGGAGGCGGTTAATAGTACATTATGGTACTAGTGTATAACATTGGTGATTACCGCCGAGACGCCATAGGTGAGGGTCTTAAGAGAGCCGAGGACGGTAATCATCAATGCACACGTGTATCATACGACGTTTTTTAATACACTTGTGAATAAAATAACAATAAAAACTCTAATTTCAACAGTGAAAACGAGTTGTGAAAAATGTTTCGCTATGGCAGGAAAAAATAATCAGTTTTACTATGCGCGCGCATTGGGATCGGCCACAAACTAAAGGGTGAGGTTTTTTTTTATTTTCCGCGCATAGGCTTTGCGCCTATTCTGCCACGTAAAAAAAGGGGAATTTAACGTTTTCTTTTATTATAGAGAAAACAAAAGTTATATTTGACTGAAAGTTTTATTATACATAAAATTATCTATTTAAATAAGAAGTTGCTTGAAATGAGCAAGCAATAGGAACATTAATTCATTTGTTCTTTTGAACACGATCTTTTTTTTAAATTAAAAACTTTTTTAAGAACAAAGAAAATCAACCAATTAAATAAAAAAAAAAATCTGTATGCTGTAACTCACTAGTGAGTTACAGCAATGAAAAAGTCACAGTTTGATTATGGGTGTCATTCTGTGCCTATTTGCGGTGACCATAGAGCCACTTTATGAGCAAGTGTGTTGAAAAAAATATTATTAAACTGTTTCAATTTCATTTCAATAACAATAGCGGCTTATCTTTGACTATTCAATTAAACCATAGATAAAGACTGACACTGTCTTTATCTAAATCAAGCATAGATTTAGACAACTTCTCTTGGAGATACCAATATCTACAGGTGATTCATTTTACCTGGATCAAACGATGTAAGGGGGTTGGGGGTTGGGGGTTGGGGGTTTCAACATCCATCGATTGGACCCCGATGTAAGGGGGTTGGGGGTTGGGGGTTGGGGGTTTCAACATCCATCGATTGGACCCCGATGTATGCTCTACCATTTTCGGATAGCTTAGGAGATATTTTTGTTTTTTCACAATTTTGGTCAATCTCCAGATTGGTTCACAAACTTATTATTCTGCCTCTACCTTTTTAGCTAGGGTGATAATTATTTTAATAGAACAACTAGTTGAATAGTACTTCTATCGAATAACTTTATCATTTTGTAACATAAAATTACAACATATGAACAACAAAAGAAAACCGTTAAAACTATCACTTGTCGAACCTTTTACACAATGTTTATGAAGCAAAATAAAAAAAAACAATATTTTTTTATGTATAATAAGATTACTTGATACAGCAATCATTTCATTAACTGATGAAATGTTCAAGAAATAAAGCAAGTTAAGTGCGAGAACATATTAATATCTTCAAAAAAATCTGCAATGCCGTATGCCTAACTAAGTAAGTATTATAGTAATCCTTATCCAAATAAATCACTTCGTATTCAAGCTTTACTAAAATACCTACCTTTTTGAAGTACTTAATCAGATCGGACATTTAATTCAAAAGATATCATGATCTATAAATATTATCAAAAGTCACAGTGTGTTTACAAAAAAATGAAGTTAGTCCCATCTTTCGCTACGAAACGGGAATTTTAAGTCCCACTACGTAGCCAGGTTTGGAAACTGGCTTGAAAATGGGAGAAATCATCCCGATTCGAAACTAGTTACGAAATGGGAATTCTTAAGTCCCACCTCAAAGCCAGGTTTGGAGACTGGCTTCCAAATGGGAGAAATCATCCCGATTTGAAGCTCGCTACGAAACGGCAGAAGTCCTACCTCGTTGCCAGGTTTAGAAGCTAATCAACATTCTTCAGTATTTCAAATAAACCCATGAACAGCAATTTTCATAAAAACAAAAGGAATGAAAACTATGCATTGAAATTCAAGATTCATTTGAAGAATTACGATATAATAAAATCAGTGTCGGTCACTGCATCGAAACGATTGCACCCTTTCAAGATTTTTTTGTTCTTGTCAGAACAACAACGTTTAAGACAAAACATTTTTAGTCTTAGAATGTTTTTTAAATATAAACCACAATACCACAGAAGTGGTTAAAGGCGGTCTATGTGATGATGTTAGGTACCTACCTAACATCATCACATAGAACCTAGGAAAACAAATCTTAACCACTGTGTTTCTTAACAAAGTTAAATCAATGGGTGAAAATTGCGTAAAAGTACGCTTAGGTACATGGTAATCTCTATTAACAAATCATGTGATTATCATTATTGATTGAAGTTTCGGTTTGGTTTGTCCCTTCTTTGTTCTTTTTTTAAAACCCCTCAAGAGTTGTAATCGTGCGGCATGGTAATTGTACATTCACCACTCGTTTATTAATTTTGGAATGCCAACGTTCCAAAACACTGTTGGTCATATAACGTATGCCATGAACACTCAATATTTTCTAAAAAAAAATTAAACCAGAAACATTCCACGTAATCCCCAAATGTTGACTTTCTTCTTTCACGTAAACTCGCCCCCGCATTGTGTCTTCGGCTGGAAACAACGGCACTGTTGTGAGACCAATAACTATTAATATAAAACTTTTGAGATGGCAATGATGGCAGCTCATTCAAAATCACAATAAAATAAGCTAGGTGACCAATTTGGTAGAGCTGATTTTATTAAATTGTATAAAATAAGCTAGGTGACCAATTTGGTAGAGCTGATTTTATTAAATTGTATTAAATAAGCTAGGTGACCAATTTGGTAGAGCTGATTTTATTAAATTGTATAAAATAAGCTAGGTGACCAATTTGGTAGAGCTGATTTTATTAAATTGTATAAAATAAGCTACGTGATCAATTTGGTAGAGCTGATTTTATTAAATTGTATAAAATAAGCTAGGTGACCAATTTGGTAGAGCTGATTTTATTAAATTGTATAAAATAAGCTAGGTGACCAATTTGGTAGAGCTGATTTTATTAAATTGTATAAAATAAGCTACGTGACCAATTTGGTAGAGCTGATTTTATTAAATTGTATAAAATAAGCTAGGTGACCAATTTGGTAGAGCTGATTTTATTAAATTGTATAAAATAAGCTACGTGACCAATTTGGTAGAGCTGATTTTATTAAATTGTATAAAATAAGCTAGGTGACCAATTTGGTAGAGCTGATTTTATTAAATTGTATAAAATAAGCTACGTGACCAATTTGGTAGAGCTGATTTTATTAAATTGTATAAAATTGCGTATGTATTTTGTTTTTTACTTGGCAGCAACGTAAAAATAAAGGGGATCACATTTGTAGTTTCCACAGTAGTTCCCTTCCTACTACCGTTGTCACCATGTATACCTACTGTACAGTTCAGCAAACGGTGGAGGGCAATGCTTAGGCCAATAATACGAGACCCTTCGAAATAAAGGTCAGTTAGAATAATATCTGAAAATTTAACCGGTATTTGAATTTCTTCAATATTTGTACCGTATACGTACGTGTTACTGCGTACCTTAACTGTATCTATCTTCTAAATATATATAACTCAAAGGTGACTGACTGACTGGCATAGTGATCTATCAACGCACAGCCCAAACCACTGGACGGATCGGGCTGAAATTTGGCATGCAGGTAGATGTTATGACGTAGGCATCCGCTAAGAAAGGATTTTGATTAATTCTACCCCCAGGGATAAAATAGGGGATGAAAGTTTGTATGAAACTTTGTCAATTTTAAACCGATCGGGCTGAGACTTTGCATGCATAAAGCTACTATGACGTAGGCCTAAGAAAGGATTTTGAGATTTTGCATTTGTTTTGTTTCGGTTTAGTAGTTTTGGTTATAGACTCTGCTTTGTATTTGGCATTTGTTTTGTTTTCGTTTGGTTTAAGTATAGGTTTTGTCGGTGAGACTTTTTTAAAATGGCTAAAGAAAATCGGACCGTTAATGGAGACGTTGAAGAATGTACTGTCAATTTCATGTTTTGTAGGCCCTAATTTTTTACATAAGCAAACAAAAGTAAAGCCGCAAAAACTATACCTAATTAATAATAATACTTCTTAACGCGAGCGAAGCCGTGAGCAAAAGCTTGTCTCTTTATAATACAGAATACATCAATGTATTAATAACATCATTGTTAGTAGTCAAAAATGTAGGTATTATAATGTATAATAATTCACTGATCGTCTCAAAGTATGGAATAAATTTGAAAGAGAATGAAAAAAAAATTAACATCAGACCTTTTTTTCGGTGTAGGACAGATTCTGGATTGGAAAGATTCGTAATTCGGCAGATTCAGTAATAGTCAGATTCGTGAACTACCGTCTAATATTATACCTATGTATTTCTGCTAAATAAATAACAACAACGTACTTACTAACACGTAGTTATCTTGCCCGGGCATTTTTTTTTCTAGGCGGAACCCATATATTCCTCCATATGGATGAACCATTTTTTAATTCGCGTAGCTTGTGATAGGTAGGTACTAATATTCACAGTTCAGAACTATCATACCGCCTTTATGTTGCCTGAAATAAAGTTCAATATTTTCTTAGATCATCATAAAATAGTATGCCTATATCGGTTTAGATTATGCGTATAATTTACACGATGACACAGACAAATTAATGAATGCGTAATATTGACATTGCCTTTTATTATTGCATTGTAGTTTTCGATTTTAAGTTCATAATATTATGTATCTAGGATGAAATAAGTAAAATAGCCGGTCGTGCCAGGGGAAACTTCAAAGGACTTTCTTACTGTCATGGGAAATGCTGTTTACCAATGGCACTGCTCGTAGTGTCACGGCAAGAATATATCCCCCGGCACATACTACACTAGTAGTGTAGTAGTGTCAAGAGAAACAAACGGTTGGCACGAGCGGGTGCTAATGTAATGTGACATTCATTTTGTTTGGTGGAGTCTGGGCTTCACACTGTTATAGCTCAACGGCTTTGTAATGTCGCATTAAACTCTTATTCTCCATATTAAATTATTTTCAAACCATCTCTGTGGTCTAGAGGTTCGCCTTCCTGTGTCAGATCCAGAGGTCCCGGGTTCGATCCTCAGGGGGAGTACAATATTGTGCATGGTTTGGTTGGTGGTAGGACATTAGCTACTACATCATCTTACCTAATTCTATAGCCATAAAAATAAAAAAATAATAAATGTGTTCCGGCATTTAGAAGTGAGATAGCCAGTTCCTCAGTTTGTTAAGGATTCCGGGTGAAGTGCGTTTCCACCTTCGGCCTTATCATAACTTGAAAACACCAGGTGAGTTGAAGGCCAAGCACTTCCCTGTCGTACAATAAAAAAACTTTTTTAGAAAACATTTGCCATATTAACACTACACTAGGCTGGGCCACAGATAATAAAATACTAACGGCTGGGCATATGATAGTGATAAACTTTGAAAAACTTTACGCCAGTGGAACAGCGCGGGGTCAGCCAGTGTTTTTTTTTTGTTTTTTTTTTTTATTGAAGTTTGGCAGTCCAACGTAGAGGAGGAAATTAGACAACATTGCATTGTATGCTCTTTTATCGTTTTATCGATTCCCGCAGAATTTTAAGACATTATGAAGTTCCCGTGGGTTTTCTTGTAAAATCACGGTAAACATTTTAAGCATTTTTTTAAGGTCATTATTTTCGAAGATAAACTTGGGGAAATGGGGTGATTGCGTCTTCTATTTTCAAACTACATGCTACAATTATAAAGGTGTGATGTCTATAATGGCGGAACCATAAGAGCCGTCTGACCAATAAAAAAAGAGCATGCCTGCTCTTTTTTAATTGTATATTGAATGCTCTCTATAAACTTGGATCTAACAGTGATCTAACACTGAGGCGCGTGTTAGATACGTGTTAATAAGCTGGACATATAATAGATGTTAATATGAATATCTACAAATTAATCGGCCGAGTGTGAGTCGAAGACGCACTCCGAGGGTTCCGACCCACATTTCAAGGCAAAAATGCGTGTTTTTTTTGTGTGCACTTTTTGTTCTGAACCAACGCATCTAACAAAATTCAAAAGATACAATACCAACACCAACTTTCTTTTCAAAATTCATAGACGATAAATGCACGTAGGTAGTCCTTTCAGTTGCATTAAAAAAAAAACAATTTTCTTAAATGATTTCTTTTATCTTCTATTTTAATGGAACATCGAAACGCTGAATCATTGTCTATGCGCACAATATTTTTGTAGGCTGTCAAAAACAGGTTAGTATTAAAAAATACTACTTTTTGAATATTTCATTACTACGCTAGGCTTCTGTAGGATACCTACACAGAAATGAAAAGTTTTTTTTTATCTATATACCTATATAAAATTCAAAGTCCTGACTCATTGACTGATATATCAACGCCAGCCTAAGCCGCTGGTCTTAGAGACATGAAATTTGGAGGGTATGTTTGCCTAGGTAAGAATTAAGAATTTCTTTCTTAGTGTAGAAGCTCACTAAGAAAGAAATATTAAAAATGCACAACTGTTGACAATTTAGGCACACACAGCCTCTGTAGGCTGGTTGGTCCTACACTTGAAATTTTCTAGATTTTTAAATCTCATCCCTTCTCCTTGAGCCTATTTTAACAAACCATTTTGCGGACGAAGTCGCGGGTAAAAGCTAGTTGACTATAAACCACTAATTTATTTGTAACCTAGCTGTACCAGTGCAGTTTCACTTGCACAAAACATAGGACGCCGTAAATACATATTTTCCATTCAAACTTAAATCTCTCCTGCCTACCCCACAGAAAAACGAAATGAGATTTTACACCACCGAGATTAATCAATCTATCTAATGCAAAGTTTCTAGTTCGTGGCGGCAGCAGCGCGGTAAACACTATTATAAATCGTTAGCAAAGGTACTTACTGACCCGCCCGTGGATGTCATTCGATTCGACTTAGGGATTTTAGCAGGAAATGGGCGAGCAGCAGCTTCCATCCATCTAAGAACTTACCTGACATCAATACTGTGATCACCAACTCACAAGAGGAAGGGGGGCCCGTCTGGGCAACATACTCTTTAGTACTAAACACAAATACTGCCATCATCAACTCGCCTTTCAAGCGTAGTGGTTATGG
The DNA here is from genome assembly GCA_951394065.1 of Venusia cambrica. NCBI lineage: Eukaryota > Metazoa > Arthropoda > Insecta > Lepidoptera > Geometridae > Venusia > Venusia cambrica. The sequence goes on from OX596071.1 coordinate 7,853,183, forward strand.
CAAATCCCCCAGTCACACTCGTTGAGACTTGAGAGTTGAGAGATAAGTGGCAGCATACACTCAAATAGGTAGGGTATCAGGGTGGGCTCACCCCTTCGTAGACATTATCCTTGTCTGTGCATATCTAGAGGTCAAGAGCATGGTACATAAAAAAAATATCTGTAGTAGGTACTGCTCAAAAGTATTGCTACAGAACATGTCTGTAGAAATACTTTTGAGTGATGATGATGATGTGTCAAATTTTCTAAAACAATGTCAGAATATAAGTTTCAATATATGTAATGTATAGACATATATACCTACTTCTATTAAAATTAGTACGTATACGCGTAATGACAATGTCCTACACGTTCACACGCAAGAAATTAAAAGTATAAGATTCCAAAACAGTAACTTTATGGCTAATAGCTGTACCTGTGCAGTATATAGTATCACTTGCACATCAAATAAAACGTCAAGTAATAATCTTTAATCTATCCTGCTAGCCCTTTAGAAAGACGTACCCTACGTACTTTGATTTTACACTGACATCGGTCTTTGGTCAGCTTTTTTTATCTTAGAGTTTAAGGTTTCTAGTTAATATTAACTATATGTTATATCCATCCAGGAGCCGTTTTCTCGATCTGTGTCATTATATTCGACTAAGGGATTTCGCCAGGAGATGGGCAGCAGCTTTCATCTATCTTAGTACCTACCTACCTAACACCGACTCTGTGATCTGCCAAGGATAGTGGCAAAGAATCCCCCATTACTCTACAAATAAATAGAATCACTTTTTCCCCTTCGAGGATTCACCTATGATCACTACTCAGAGCGTGTATCTTATGAGGATCACCTACTATATATACCAACAATTCGATTACCGAATCGCTTATCAAGTGTGGCCCATGTCATACTTTTTTGGACTATGATTATGACACTAAAAACTAAAAAGGACACCAGAACAAACCTTGCTCATACTATCTCAGATACCTACGTTTACGTATCGTAGTGGCAATGAGTGTCGTTCTGCTCAGAGCAAGCACAGAATGGTCTTGTAAAAAAATGTTTTACAATCTCCAAATAGCATTTAACTCATCACTCGTCATCAACCTTTCGCTTATGTAGAAGTTAAAAGTGTTTACTTTACACGCGTCACGCCGAAAACGTCTCTTTGACCACGCTAATCTCCGAAAGTACTGAACTGATTTAAATGAAATTCAATGATAGATTGTGTAATGTTTGGGTTAACATTATTCGTTTAATTTATCAAAATCCAATCATAAATTAAAAAGATATGCATGCATTAAAACAAAATGCTATAAAATATTATAAAAGTCAACACAACTTTTTTTCGTATATATTTTTTCAAAAAAATCGATCGTCAGATCCTGAACCATACACAACACATTATTGAAAACAACATCCAAATCGGATAAGCCGTTCCGGAAATACGCGTGCACAAACAAACAGTCAAACGGACAAACAGGCAAACAGACTAGAATTCTAATATCTGATTTTTATCCTCAGCTGCATGTTTTAGGCATAATTTTTTTTTTTTAATATTAAATGTACAGACACATTTTTTCTACGATTTTATTATAAGTATAGATAGAATTTTCAGGTAATCCGCCATAATAGCACGTCATGTTCTCTGAAAATGACACTCGACAGCCTTTTTAAGTAGGACAGACAGCTGACTTAGTATCGATTGCCTAGTAATAGGGTCCCGTCAGCACCCTTTGTGTACGGAACCCTAAAAAAGCTAGGTACAACTGTTTGATAACAACAGAATGAACTTTGATTCATAACTATATATAGTGGTACACAGTTACACAGAAAGGTTAGTCAAGTGCTATCTTACTTACATTACATTCAGTTTGGCTCCAAACGCCGGACAGTAAACATGTTCGTGGAGCTTCTGTTAGCCGTGGTGTTTAGTTTCGTGGCGTGGGTGATCCTGCGATGGAGGAAGATCAGGAACTTCTGGGCAGAGAGAGGGGTGCTCCATGACCCCCCTCATCCTATCGTCGGCAGCCTCTCCTTCCTGCAGAAGGAAAATCCCGTAAGTTTTACGTTTTTATGTAGAAAGCTCGATTGACGCGCACTGTTTAGTATTAATGTTAACCTGTTAACATTTTAATTTTGAAAATATAGGAAGGTAGGTCTGAAAGACGTAATGAAAAAAAATTCGGGACGAAACATGATTTTACCTCACACAAATCTGTTAATATAGCAGTTATTTTGGTTATATTTCTTAGACATTTTAAAAGTATTATTATTATTTTTCTAAGACATTTTAGCGACATCATTATTTTTCCGACTAACACTTTTAGTTTGACAAAATTTGCTTACATTTTGCTTACATTTTGATGTGATTGGTTAAAAGCGATGGAGGAGGCTACATTCTGTAATCCATTGAGTTTGTCCTCTTTTATTCATAACGCAATTTTAATTCCACTGATCGTTCTCACATCCCAAATGACCGAAAGAAGCAAAAAGTATTTATTTCAGCTTTGTAGTTCAGGTGAATTGGCTAATGTTCATTCCATAGACATCTTAAATTGTGAATAGTACGAATCGGATATTCTGACTCGATACAGTGTTGCTTTACATTTATAAGGACTCAATCATCATGTTTGAACTTTGTTGGTTTCATCCTTAAAACGATAACAACCTTTAAAAAAAAAACACTTAAAAACGCATATTGCAAACTATTGCAGAAAGCCTTGGAGGTGGGAGACTATAATACCTGAAATGGCTTAGCTTCAGCGATCATACCTTCCATAATACTGTAGCATTTACGTTGAAATATTATAATATAATATTTTTTATGAAATTTATTCAATAAAAAGTACAATTAAACTAACTATGTACAACGGAATCAGTCAGATTACCTAAGGACCGTTACAAACGGCCTATAGGTAACTCAACTGTTCCAGACCAGTACCAGACGGAAGCGTGCCTAAAACCTAAAACCCTATACTACATAATATACATACAGTATTATTTACTGTATGTATATTTTATTATTATATATAATATTATGTCGTGTGTATAATATTATGTCATAGTTTAGGATTGATGCTAGTACACTAGTGTTTCGAAAACACGGTTACCTACATACAATTTTCTCTACAGAAAAAAAAATGCAAAGTTGACTCTAATTTGTACCTAAAATGTTCGCCATTCAATAAATACGCCCAATTAGGCCTTGACACTTTGTACAGTACATAAACACAGTATACAGCAGACGGTATGTGTTTTAGATTTTCAAAATTAATATTTGTAAAAAAACAAAACGTAAAAAATTGCGCATATTTCTGTCATCTGGTGGTCGTAAGAGCCGTGGTTGAGCGCACAGCAATATCACCTTTATTATTACTTAGTTCTTCGTTCGAAACTAGAGTAAAGTTGCGTTGAGTTGCTAATCTGAGGTAGTATTGGCCGTTATGGTGGCAAACAGGCATACGGAAATGATGGAAAGCGTATACCCTCGCCTATGTACGCTCGTAACACCAAAAGAATCAATCGCGCGTTGCCGACCCATTATAAACTTCGAAAGGCCCTCTTTAAAAAACCCCATACTACTTACATAATATACATACAGTATTATAATACTGTATGTATATTTTACTGTACTTTATTATATCAGGATTAATAAGCTCTAACCGCGTAATTGTACATCATATTTTATAGTTAATGCAGATTTTGACAAGGACACCTTATTATAACCGACTTCAAAAAAAGGAGGAGGTTCACAAATCGTCGGAATCTTTCTTTTTTTATAATGGTAATTGACTTACCTGATCGCCAACAAACTTAATTTCTATGGCATACGCAGCCCGGCGCAGCCCTACTGACCTTTTATATGTCGCACCGTACGCAAACAGTGGTTGGAGACCAAGGGCGTTTACGGTCAGTGGAGCTGGAGACCACTATGGGGGTATCGCAGTGTTCCTGTCTCTCGAACACATTGTTCAGCCTACTACTCAACGACCTACCCGAGTCCGTGAGCGACGCGCAAGTCTACATGTACGCCGACAACGTGGCGGCCATTGTGACTGCGCCGTCAACACTCGAACTAGAGCTCAGGCTGAACAATGTAGTTCGAAGGCTCGAACATTGGTTTAAATGTAACGGTTTAGCCCTCAATAGAGAAAATACTTCATGACCTTTCGCCTTAACGGCACAACACCGCCACCCTGTACCGTGATTGCCTGGAACACCACACTGTAGATGGTTGAGACTACAAAACTCTTAGGGTTCTACATTGACAGTGGACTCACTTGGGAGTCACATGTAGAAGAGCTCTGCTCCAAGTTACGTACCTGTTTTGCACTGCGATGGCTCGCTAACACCGCATCTTGTAGCGTAGTACTGTCGTGGTACTTTGCGACCGTCCACAACATCCTTACCTACGGTGTGGAGCTGTGGGCTTGAGCCGAGGATGTCATGCGCGGGCCGTGCACGTGCGCGCGCTCGTCGGCGTGGGTGACGATGTGTCGTGCACACTTTTGTTTAAAGAGCTGAATATAATGCCTCTCCCCTGTGAACTTATATATCAAGTAGTCCTTTTCACTCATACCAACATCTTTGAGTTCCGGAGGAGAGGTAGGAGAGGTAGGAGGAACACCACCCGCGCTTTGCGCAGTAACAAGCTTGCTCATGTCCTCGTCACGCCCGTGCACAAGCTGTGCAAGTCGGAGAGGTCCGTATACGTAATGGGTCCTTCGGTCTACAACAGGCTGCTGCTGCCGGACCGATTAAAAAGGATGCGACTTCCACCATAATGTTTAAAAATAGATAAAAAAAAATGGCTCCTAGAGAATTATTTTTATTCTGTAGACGAGTTCTACGCATTCCCCATTATTTATTTTTTTGTGTTTAACTTGTAACTTGGCGTTACAAATAAAGAATTGTATTGTATTGTAAAGCTTATTGCGCCAGTTTTCAACAGTGACTGCGCGAGTTTTCTCATCATAACTATTCTGATATCTGTGTCGGAATTTAATAAGCCTTAGGAAGGCAGCACCTAACCACGTATTCAGACTTAGATTTTCTGTTAAACTTTTTCAGGGTTTATGGATGCGTCGAATCTACACGAGGTTCAGCGCCCCTTACATGGGTATCTGGGTGTTCTGGCGCCCGGGGCTGGTGGTCAACTCGCCGGAACTAGCTCGCAGGATCCTTGTCAAGGACGCAGACAACTTCCGCAACAGATACCTTGGCTCTGGGAAGTCGGATCCTGTTGGAGGCCTGAATCTGTTTACTGTCGATGTGAGTAGCAATGTGTCGAGAGCTGAAGCGGAAGGTACTATCGCGAGTTTCGTTTTATATAGGCACGTAGTACGTGCTGGGTAGTATCTTAGTCAGAGCTGAAGGTAGTAGGGAGCTAGGGATGTACCTATTTACACGATGTTTTTGACCTTAAAGTTGACGAAAGAGTGCACGATGGTGCAAACTTTCTGACCTTTTATTATCTCTATCTATCATCAAAAGAAAGAATATTTTACCTAAATACCAATATTAATAGAGCCAGAAGTCATGGGTTCGATCCCAGGTGTGGTATAAATTTGTACACGGTTTGGTAGGTGGTAGGACCTGTTTTAATTCCGCATGGCACCAGTACCTTATCTATCTTCTATAGGTAGGTACTTATAATGAAACTGTAACGGGTCAAATTCTGTACTTTCGATACATTATTTTGAAAATTTCAATCTATCAGGTATATATTAATGGCTGGTCTCAGTTCTCGGATGGTATTAGCTCTGCCTTCTGCGCTGTATAGGTTGTGGGTTCGATTCCTACCAGGGATCAACATTTGTATGATATACATATGTTATGTTTGTGCTGTGTTTAGGCGTTTACTGTTCATGTGTGTGTGTTTACAATTAATAGTAGATACCTACTTATGTATTATATTCTATCAGTAACCTGGTACATGGGTAAAAAAAGAAAAAATAAAGCATAGCTTGTACCATGCGGCTATAATATATTAGCTATGCTTTTTTTTTTATTTTTTTTTATTGTGCGACGGGGAAGCGCTTGGCCTTATCTCACCTGGTTACACGTTGAGATAAGGCCGAAGGTGGAGGCGCACTTCTCCCGGAATCCTCAACAACGAAGGCAACCCAGGCGTATCACTATACCCCATTCCCCAGGATCCCCTTTGGAGCAACGTACGGCGGCGCCTGACGTCAGTGTTTACGGCTGCCAAACTCCGCGCCTTCGAGGGTCTGGTGCGGGGGAAGGCGGACGACATCGTCACTCGGATCGGGGATGAAATGCAGAAGGATCTTGAACAGTTCAACCTCAGAGTAAGTTTCTACTTATTAGGACTAAGCGCTTTCAAAGCCCTAGAGTCGCGAAAAAAGTGGGAATGAATGAATGAATTAAAATTCTTTATTGGACTCCAAAAACATATAGGACAATTGTAAAAACAAACAATAAAGTACAAAGGGCGGTCTTATCGCTTAAACGCGATCTCTTCCAGACAACCTTAGGGTGGAGAGGATATAAAAAGTACGGTTGAGGGTAGGAGGTGCAAAAAATAATAGAGAATAATTAAATATTGACAAACATATCTATTTTATTACGTAATAATAATTTAAACTTCATAAAAAAATAAAAATGTAGTGAACCTTACTAAAATATTATATACCTCTACCAAAATAAATATATATACATCATGAGTTATTACCCTATTACATAAATAATTATTTATAAACTAATAAATATCTATAACCACGAGAGGAGTTAAATACAGTAACACAAATAATTATTTCTTATGAAAAGCGACAAATAAAACAATTTCACTCGACTCTTAAAAGTAGTTATAGATGGAGCTTGCCTAACTGTGACTGTTAGGTCTAAATTTGGATTAATTACTTGAAGTTAAACTTAAGTATTATTGTGAGCACTGCAGAAACTTGGAATTAGCTTCCAGCGTCTGCATTTCCTCTGATTTACGATCCAATGTCTTCTAAAACAGAGCTAATAGGCACCTTCTAATGAATTTTATAACTGTTAAACTCGCTCCATCGTAGACCTAAATCTTTGCATTTGCAAGTTTCAAGGTCAAGAGCGGACCCAGATTAAAAAAAATGCTTAAAAAATGTTTTTTTAGTGTGCTATGGGAAGATCTTCATATCACCTGGTTTGTTCATGTTGTGATAAGGCCGAAGGTGGAAGCGCACTTCGCCCCGAATCCTCAACAATAGGAACTGGCTATCTTACCTCTAAACGCCGAAACAGAGCTATTTTTTAGAATTGATGTTATGGCGACACAATTAGGTAAGATGCTGGTAGCTAGCCAGGCGGACTTAAACAAAGTCCTACCACCAACCATACCAAGTTTTCTTAACACAAATATATCTTCGGAATACTGTGTTCTTTACCTAAGTGAGGCAGTGTTGAGGATGGATATTGTGCATTAATTAAGTGTACTTTATTGGATAAAGCCTACAAATAATAAATAAAATTGTAAGCATTAAGGAATTTTATAACTGTTAACCAATTAGGTATAAAAACTTACTAAATTGTTGGCGTGCTAACTCCAAAAGTAAAAACTAAATAGGTTAACAGTAGAAGACAGGTACCTGCAGTGCGATTTCGTAACTCTAATTGAAATGTGTCTCAATGGATTTCATAATGAAATCCAAGAAAATGACAGTTTTGCGATTACGTAACCACCTTCTCCCTCTATCAAAGCATCATTGAGGGAGAAACCACATTTGAAAGAAACATATCTATCGATTCGTTAATTTTGCGATTACCGATGCTCGGTTTGAATGAAACCACAGAGTACTGACAGCTATCGTTTACTTACATCTATTCAAAATAAGAAACAGCTTGGGTGTTGTATCTGTCCAACAAAATATAAGTATTTTCATGTGTTTTCGTGGCTTAGTTCAGAATTAGATAAAAATGTATGTACCTACCATTTACCTTATCATTTCTATTCACATTATATTACTTATATACTACTTGGAATTGCAATACAAATCAATTTTACAAGCCACGCGATAATCATTTTTTCATTGTAGTTTGAGATGTCGCGTCAATATTTATTGTATTTGGCGGAGGAGCAGCGTCGGAAAAATGCGTTGGTCAGCTCTAGGAGACTGATGCGAGACGCCAGCGACCCACTAATGCTCCCGAACAGAGAGTTTGTAGCACAATTCCGGCTCACTAAGGAGGTGTTTGCTACTTTTTGCCAGGAAGTTGTGCCACTTCTTCCCCAAAAAACCCGCTCAACAGCCATTCGAGACGACCTCAAAGTAAGTTATCTATTGTAGTAGTAAAGTTTTCTTGATTTCATGTAGGTGCTTTTTGAGAGGTTATAAGTAGGCCTAGGTACCTATTTAGAGAGGAACAAGGATCTCTGGGGAATAATAATAACCCAAAAAAATAGGCTACCTATTACTCATTGATTCATATCAATCATAGATTTGTGTTGATACCTACCTATTATCTAATTACTTGGCTATTTATTTTTTAGGTTCTTGCAGCCTTGACTTTCTACAGCCAAGGTTCTTACCAGCGAGGAGTAGGTGCCTCCTACCTTCATAACCTGTCTCAGACAGCCATGTCCATCATTTAGAGGAGGTGACAAATGCCCTCAATTCGCCAACAGCTTTACTCAAATATATTAAATTTCCAAACCAGCGTCAAAGAAGGGAAGCAATTATGTCAGAGTAAGTCATCTACAAACTACTTACCTATGCTATGTTGTTTTTATCTAAAATGCTGTCTTGTTGAGTACCAGCTGAATTGAGTTTATTAGCACCCAACAAGTTACCTTTATCAAACCCGTTTACTTAGTTAACCTTCTATTCCAGTGTCATGAGTAAACATGGGATATTCAATATTTGGATGCATCATTTGGGGGAGCAGCCCACAACAGTTTTGTTTGGGCTACCTATATTGCTCTGAGTGGGGGGCATGGTACTTAATCTTTTTATTTTTGAATTGATTATCTGCAATTCAAATGAAAGCAGCTAACTCATGAGAAACTGAAGAAAAAAAGGACAGTATAATTTTGATTTTTAAATGTAGGTTACTACATAAATACTGCTCTGAGTGGTACTTAATCTTTTTATTTTTGTTGCAGATAATCCATGGCTATACTAGCCAGACATTCCTTATGCAAAATGGATGAATGGATATACACTAGGTACACACAGTTACCTAAAATGTAGAGCTTCGTTGTTTCAATGAATAAATGTTATTTTCTACTACAAATTATTTTAATTTGGTTGTATTTATTTGAAACCGTTTTTAATATTTGAGGAGCTCCGGAACAAAAACTGATGTTTTTCCGTTAGTCTAAGTGTATTTACATACCCAAGTGCTCATTAAGTGCAGGAAAATTATATTATAAATATACTAAAACAGGCTGTAAAAATTTAGAAAAAGGATTTAAAAACGAAGTTGACTAGGTAGGTAGCCATATGCAGTGGCAATAAGTAATTTGAGTAAGTAGGTACCTCATACATACCTAGGTAGTCGGTGAGTAGTCACCTACCTTCCAAACCAAAATGTACTACTACTACCTACCTACGACAAAGTAGGTACCTAGAATAGGAACTTGTTGTTTAACAATACATACTATAAATATGAAACTACTTTTAATTAAGATTATGATAAAAGCAATGAGGATCAGTAAAGTTATAACAAATTCAATAGAACTATATCCATGTTATTCTTTATGACATAAAATTTTTGCACTGTATGTTAAGGATTTCTTAGCTCTATAAATCTGCATTCTCAACTAAAAACGTTACGGATCCTCATTCTTAACTACAAGTAGGTATAAAGGTATTTATTTAATAAAATTACAAGGATCACTTTGAAACGTCTTAAAACTAGGTGAATCGAGGTGCCAGTTCCACGCAACCAAAGCCTAGAAGAACAGGCAAGAAACTTACGGCTTGGTTCCTACTGTTCTTTTGTATGATCCTGGTTACAATGTAATTATAATACAATATTGAAGCTAGAAGCTAGTTACATTTTAAAATCAAAATAATACTGTCCTTTTTTTCCCTCAGTTTTTCAAGCTCATGAGTTAGCTGCTTTCATTGGAATGACTTATCTGCAACAAAAATACAAAGAATAAGTACCACTCAGAGCAATATAGGTAGTAACATTTAAATTAATTAAGTTAGTGATTAGCTTTGGCTTTTATCCGACACTTTAATAAATGCCAGTACTTGTGGGGAAAACATAACATTTTGTTAGCAAGTTTAGTGCACAAAGAAAAACAGTATGTTGTTAGTAAGTAGGTTAATGTAATACATACATAGTGCACAGTAACACAGTCAGGCAGATAAACTACCACCACTACTGGCACACTAGAAATATAACATGCCTTGCAGGTAAGAAGATTCTAAGCGTCTGCTTTACTTACTCGCTTCATTTGTCTACCGGCTTATTTAATCCCTCGCCCAGGGAGTTAAGCCTGTTGGACAGAACTTGCCAGGCTTTGTTGGCTTCCTGATGGCCCAGAGGGCCGCCTGACCTCCCGCTGTTTAGAGCAGCATCTCTGTTCGTTTCAGCAAACTCCACAAGCATTTCATACTGTCTGTGCGTCAGTTGTCGCAAGGGTGCCATATCTATAGATAAATATAACCTAGTTTAGTACCATTTGGATATGAAAAGACCAATTAAATTCCATTCAGCAATGTAGATGCACTCACTAGCTTTTCAAATCACTGCACATACATTTACTTTACTTACTTCAAATGAATACAGCTCTGGCTGTTATAATTGTAACAGTCGAAACTAAAATAATTAATCTATCCAACTTTCTTTTCACAAAAAGAAACGATGCACTGCTTCCCGGCAAAAACAACCTCAAAAAAACATTAAAATTGGATTTCAATAACAGAACCTATAGACCGAGAGTCGTATAATACGACCAAATAAAGGATATTGAGTTTACGCGCGGTCACCACCCTAATAAGTAATATGTGAATTGGTCGGGTTGGCAATCACTCGTCATTCATTCAGTCAATGTGATCACAGGCGAATCGGTAGAAACGGTTTTACGTAATCGCAAATTTTTCATTGAAGTACTTTTCTGTTCAATTGATGTAGCTAAATGATGTCTCAATGAGACAGAGTTACGAAATCGCACTGCTGATTATTCATACTTCTATAATGTAGGTAAACATATCGGTACAACTTTCCTTCGAATAGATAAATACTAACATAAATATATCAAAGTAATTCATAATTTATAAGAAGCTTACAAAAACTTACACATATATGCATGTACGTTGTAAGCTTCTCTTACAGTTTAGTATTTTATATGTATATGAAATATACAGGTACCTATACTAAACTGTACGTCGTATGATGAGCAAATGATAAAAAGTTAAACAAAAACGACGCAAATGTTTACGAAACCGTCTTGTTCCGTCTTCATAAATTAATAAAAAATCCTCAGACGATCTGCACAGACTACACGACCGACGTGATCGGGGAGGCAGCATTCGGCATCAAGTCGGAGGCGGCGCGGACTCCAGTCACAGCGTCATCAGGAAGATCACGAGGGACTTCATGAAGTTCAGCGTATTCCGGGGTCTCAGCTGGTCGAGTATCTTCTTCTTCCCAGCTTTGGTGGACATTTTTGGGTGAGTCTTCTCGACCGAAGCTTGCCTGTGCAAGAATTACCTAATGAAGGTATCCGGGAAGGTATTATAAATAAATAAATATTACAGGACATTAACTTTACACAGCGCCATTTAGCCCCAAACTAAGCATAGCTTGTAATATGGGAACTATTTTATAATACTTAAATACTTTTTTTAAAATAACTATCGTGGATCAACGAATTCATTTTTGGACATACGGGATGAATTGATGTAAAACACCAACGTTTCGTCCTTGACCGAAGGACATCATCAGGGTGAGTACGGTTCACGACGCACACGTTCCGCGTCCTTGCGAGCACTCCGGAGCAGCGCTCTTTACGTTGGTGTTTTACATCAATAATAAGGTTCGTGGAAATTCCCGTATGTCCAAAAATGAACTTAAATACTTTTTGTAAATACATACATACTTAGATACTATATAATGATACAACACCCAAACACAGAACAAACATCTATATGCATCATTTACTTTATTCATTTCATTTGTTGTAGTTTCTTTTACCTTTTATGGGTAATAAGCAGGTTGTGCATGTTCAAAAATTTTTTTTTCCCAAAATTATACGAAAGTATGCCTCGTAACCCTTATTATATTTCTCTCTCGCCCTATTCAGCCTGTTACACGATGTATGAGTACTACTTGACAATTAAATCATTCACTCACTTTATATTTCGTTCATGTCAAAAGAAAGAAGAGTAGGTACGTATATTTTTGATATCTGACAGTGCCGCTACTGAGATATCGTGAAATAAGCGCTAAGTCTAAGTAACGCTTCTGGAAATGAAAAATAAAAATGAAAAAAAAAGCGTACCTAATGGATATAACATGAGAAACGGTGATGACTGCTAAAGTTATATAATACTGTACTGCAGCACCACTGCCCGACTCACCGATATACTATTATATGGTGCAACTAGATTAAATGAATACATCAAAACTAGACATAATACGAAAAAAAAAACAGAAAATTTGTAGGTTGTGTCGGCCGCCATAAATATCTGACTTATAGAGAGTAGAGGACATGTGATGGAACCTGCAAAGTTCAAAACAAGCTGGAAACTCCTCCGGAGCAATAACACGGTCTGCCACTAAGCCAAAAGTCGGAGTTGAGAGCATTTTCTTTTTCCAGGTTCTCATTCTTCCCCAAAGACACGACGGAGTACTTACGCAAGCTGTTCCGTGTGATGGTAGATCAGCGCGGTGGACTCGACCGCCCGGTCCCTGAGAGCCGGGACCTGCTCGACGCCTTGATCAACATGAGGCAGGATGCGGCTCAGGACAACGAAGGTAACAGCAACGATTCATCATCTTCCTGCCCGTATCCCACACCAGGTGGGATGTAATCTTCCTCCACTCTCTTCTATTGGACGTCATTTCATCACTCACTACCTTCTTGCCTATATCATCCCTCACATTATCCATCCATCTCTTCGGCCTACCTTTAACCATATATCAATCCACACTACTAACTAATTACTACTCAATTTTGAAAGCTTGAATGTAGCGCCAGTGGCAACTGTCACTACTTCCTATAAAATACTCTTTCTTTTCTTAATCCGTTCTTACACTAACAACAGAATCGCACATGCTAATTCCAATAGCGGGGCACTAATCGCCTAAAATATACTTAGAATAGAATAGCTCCAAACTAGAAAAAGCAATGCAAGTAATAAATAAATAGAATGAGGTAATAATTAAAATCGCACCTGATGATACGGCGGAAGGTGGTAGTGCACTTCACCCGGAATCCTCAACAGTCTGAGGAACTGGTTATCATACCTCTGAATGCCGTAACATAAACATTTTACAATTGTTGTTATGGTGACAGAATTAGGTAAGATGGTGGTAGATGGTGGACTTAAACAAAGTCCTACCACCAACCAAACCAAACACAATATTTGCTTAGCACATATTTTTTTGTCCCAGAATGGAACAATTTTATTATTGAATTGTTTGCATACAATAACGGATCTTTGTTTATATTGCTTGTTCCAGAGATGAGTGAGGATCTTCTGCTGGCGCAAGCGGCCACGTTCTTGCAAGCTGGATTTGATACGTCTGGTAGTGCGCTTGCGTTCTTGATCTACGAGATGGCTCATCGGCCGCACATACAGGTACCTAGTACCTATATTATGGGGTTTGCGAAAATCTTTTTTATTCTACGATGGAGAAGCGCTTGGTCTTCATCTCACCGTGCCAAGATAAGGCTAAAGGTGGAAGGGCACTTCTCCAGGAATCATTACATTATTTGTTTGACTGCTCATTTAGAAGCTAGATGATTATCTTTATAGAGAGTAATGTACAAGTTTCTTTAAAATTAATCATATTATGAATGAATGAAAACTCTTTATGGTATACACATTTTTTTATTGTACGACGGGAAAGCTCGGCCTTCACCTTACCTGGTCATCTTACAAGCTAAGATAAGGCCGAAGGTGGAAGCGCACTTCACCCGGAACCGCGACATGAAAATCAGGTGAGATGAAGGCCAAACAAAAGATTTAACATTTCAAAATGAACCCCTTTTTTTCTTCTGAAAACTTTGATTGTTTGGAAAAGAGGTCATTAACACAGAGGTTCACAGAGGTCATCAAGATCACTTAAAGATAAGATAGTAGGTAATATTTTACCACCTACTGTCTTTAGGTTACATATATAAAATTGCCGTGTATCTGACTCACTGATTCAACACCAACAGAAAAAAAATCTCCAAACCAGAAATCTCGAAATAGCTTTCATGTTTTTATTGAAAATGTCTACTGAAATGGTGGGAACGGGCAAACAGCTTAGCTTCCATAGGTTAGTAACGAGGTGACCATTTCTAGTAATAATACTTAAAATAAATATTTTTTTCAGGATAGGCTTTACGAAGAATTGCAGGCAGCAATTCAAAAGCACGGAACAGACAGACTAAACTCAAATCAACTCAGTGAGCTGCCATACATGAATGCGATTATGAAAGGTAAGCACGTCGGGCTTAGTATGTCGTGCCCAAGAATTGTAGCACATCAATAGCTCATTAGTGTCCACTGCTAGACAGAGCCTCTTCCAAAAAGAAGCTGCTGCTCTTCTTATGTTGAAAAAAAACCTTAGTCGACTCTTACGACATGCGCGGGCTCAGTTGGAGGGGTCGATTAACTCCACGGCAAAGAATTCTTTCAATGCTTAGAAATAGAACCGATGTTTGAAGTCTTTATTTATTTGTATATTTACAGAGGATACACGAAAATATGCAAAATTATACAAAAACATTTTAAAAGATTAACTACTTAAAAATTATTACGCAAAATTTCTAGTGTTGCTTTGCCAGCGTTCTTGTCTTCCGTCTATAGTACACATTCTTTGGTTGAGAAAATTCTAACACCATCAATTTCGGCTGTTCCAGGCAATATACTCCAAATTTCTTATCTTGACGAGGCTCGAAATGCTTGGCATAGTGTTTGTCCTAATACCGATCCCCCAAAACACCTTTCGGCACAACGGCAGTGGGACGGGCCTCTGTGCGAGTTGACACGGAATTATCTATTACATACGTGCTCAACCTCCACAGATCGTGCTCGTCTCTTAGCTGTTTCAAAATGGGAATCAGGTCTTTGGCTGCAAGCACATCCATCCTACAATACCGGTACACTTATGGATCCTGTAACTTTCCGTATTGCCACTTGTCTTCGGTTGGGTGCAAGATGCTGCGCCTCTCACCAGTGCCGGTGCGGTGCGGCCGTAGATCAATTTGGTTTTCACGGACTTTCGTGCGCAAGGTCTGCCGGCAGGATTTCGCGCCACGCTAGTCTTAATGACATTATCCGTCGAGCGTTTACCAGTGTCAATGTGCCAGCCGTTCTTGAACCGAATGGTCTGTTACGTGATGATGGTAAGCGGCCCGACGGTATGACTCTTGTCCCTTGGGAAATGGGTAGGCCTTTGGTGTGGGACGCTACCTGCGTCGACACCCTAGCGCCATCTCATCTGCCTGGGACATCAGTTAGGGCTGGTGCGGCGGCTGATTCGGCCGAGGATCACAAAAGGCGCAAATATAGTGGTCTCGACAGAGCTTACCTATTTGAGCCTTTTGGGGTGGAGACCTTGGGTCCGTGGGGAGCCGGTGCCCTCCGGGTTTTCAAAAATATTGCGGGGCTTTTGATTGAGGCGACACGTGACCCAAGGGCTGGCTCTTATTTAGGCCAGCGAATTAGCATAGCTATTCAGCGTGGCAATGCAGCCAGTGTCTTGGGCACGCTTCCGTCTGGTACTGGTCTGGAACAGTTGAGTTACCTATAGGCCGTTTGTAACGGTCCTTAGGTAATCTGACTGATTCCTTTGTACTTAGTTAGTTTAATTTATTGAATAAATGTAATACTTAATAGATCGCCACATCATGCGTAGGTATGAGCAAGTTGCTCAACTAAACGGTAAATAAAAATAGATAGAGAATTATAGATGATATCTTGTGTATACAAGAACTCAAAAATCATACGGACATCATTTTGATACCCATACATCCCACGATAATACTCTTTCTGAACACACTCGCTTCTGACCTCACAGCCAGTTGGTGGTAGGTTTGTTTTCTACTCTGTAGGTTGTGGGTTCATATCCAAACTAGGCTAAAGTTTTGTGTGATAAATTTGGAATTCATAGGCCAAAAATCATCCAAGTTTGAAAATTGCGGCTCCGGTTTTAGTTTTTCAACTTTTTATTTGTTTTCCAGAAACTCTTAGGAAATGGCCACCCATGGGCTGGTTAGACAGAATCGCGACTCACGACTACAACGTTGACGAACACCTCACTATCCCCGCCGGCACCGTCGTATACGTCAACGCCATCGGCATGCATTGGGACGCCAACTACTTCCCACAGCCCGAGGAGTTCAACCCGGACCGTTTCCTGCCAGAGAACGAGAAAGACATCAAACCGTTTACTTACATGCCATTCGGAGAGGGACCTAGGAACTGTATTGGTAAGTAGCATTAGCAATGAACGACTAGCATAGACCGACCGTCATTGCCGTCGCCATTTTGAAATTATGACGTGACGGTGTCATTTTTTAAAATGGCGTCGTTAGTTCCACTTTTTACCACCGGGCCAGACACGTTTGCGTGGCTTTAACACCAGAAATGAACGACCAGCAGAGAAAAACCCTCGAGAACATGGCTGTTAAGATTGTAATAGGTGCAAGTTGTTATTAGTCTGATGGTGACGGCTTTCAGCTAATCCACAAGTCGTTGGCTCCAAACTGCCAATTGGCCGCAACCTCACCGAGGGGCTGTGTTGTGGCTGACGGTCACGTAGAGTTGTCGGATAGAGACACCTCATGAGGCCTGGGCAAGAATGAGGTCTGCAATGGAGCGAGCCTTCCCAGAAAATGCTTTGTTCTGCAGTGGGCAAACATAGACTGAAATGATAGTGATAAACATTATAGCTTTGGCGCAAGTGTAACTGCATGGGGTCAGCATTCTCAAATATATAGTGCTGAACAACATTGCTGCTTGTAAGCGAAACACAAAAAAAAATGATAAACATTTAGGGACATTAATTGCACACAGCGCTAAAACTATTGCGTTTTACAACGTTGCGATTGATTTTTTTAAATTTTCTAAAATTCATTGAGACGTCACGAGCACAACATACAAATAGCGTAGGTCCCGGAAAGAAATAAAAGAATGAACCCGCATATTTTCAGCTTGCCTAGTTCTATCGGTGTGCGGGAGAGCCAGTGCCTTTTGGGAAAGCTTACTCCATCATAAATCACTTTAAAATGTACCTACACAACCACCTGTATTCACACAATGTACCTACCCACATTGTTAAATGGTTAGGTAATTGTTCATAATTGATATACCAATTCTGTACAATTACATAACCATTGAATAAAAATGATAAAAAGTTCAACTCACGGCTATTTTTCCCCTTCGAGGATTCACCTCTGATCACTCAGAGCTTGGATCCTGTAAGAATCACCTACTAGGGGGTAGCCCGAGGCACGTCCAAACTTACGTTTATGACATGCCCTCGGTTTTAAATAGCATTCAATACGTGACAGGTGGCAAGCCCATTGCCGCTTAGCGGAATGCTAGCCAGTGACACATGCCATTCGGATTTTAGCTTCCGGGGACATGCCGGTTTCCTCACGATGTAACCTTCACCGTCAGCATCCTACACAACAGACCCACAACATCCGCATCAGGAAGTGGGTCCATACCCACTTGACCACAATGGATACACAGCTGTAAGTCATAACAATAATCGCTATTTTGTTTCCAGGTATGCGCTTCGCATTCAGCACGCTTCGATTCGGGATATCGTCGATATTCATGAAGTACAGCGTCCGGCCTCAGCCCGGCGTCTGCGTGGCCAACGAGTGCAAGATCGAGAAGCGAGGCTTGCTTCTCATGCCGGATAACGAAGAAAAAATGTCTGTTGTATTCACAGCTAGAAATAAAAACCCTTGAATTAAACCTTATTTTGCTTATTTCTAGGGTTCCGAACGGAATACCGTTTGGTAGCTAGAGTACCTACCCTATTTAAATCACTTCTAATGTCTGTCACGCAGGCTTATCATCGAAACGGCTTAACCAAGAGACTTGAAATTTGCCCTCCGGAACCATCGGTCTATTTTCCCCATCGTTCTACTTGTCCAAACAGACTACTTGATCAAACGGTCTACTTTTCCGTTAAGTCTTCTTGTTCAAACGGTGTATAAGTAAGTAATGGGTACCCATCAGAAGTCAAAGTCAAAATTCATTTATTCAACAAGATTTTTAGGATCACTTTGAAACGTTAAAACTACCGCTTATTCAGAATCACTACTACTTTTCTATTAGGAGTATAAATTATGAATGTACCAACTGTGTTAAAAACTATTTTGTGCATAGATATGGGTGTTAGTATTGGGTGGTATTGGCCACTTAGAAAAATATTAGATTAAGAGCGCGCCCAATGCCAGGAAAAAAACATATTTCACCCGCGCGTCTTGCACCGCCCGCTCTGGTGCATAAAGCTACCACAGCGCGCCACAATCGCTCTAGGTTGTGACGCTGAGCATAGTAAATGCGTTACACTCGGATAAATCATATAGGTACTATTACTTTACGATTGGGTTCACGATTATTAATAGAAAATATATCTGAGAACGGATTTTAATGTAGTTTGGAATGAAGATTTATGCGACAGCCGTCAGTGGATAGTCAGAATAGGTACCCGAAGTATGTACCTACTACCTATACCTACATAACCCAAGAAAGCTAGTAGTCGGTAGTTACATTTTGTTAACAATTGCAATATTTCAGAACCATACACGAATTTAATTTTATCACAAACATTTACATTATATTTTTATTTTTACAAGTTCATGCAAGAAATATTTACAAGTTCTTCTGGCGGAAACTGTTATTCCAAATATCTAAAAAATTAAAACGGCTATCTACACATAGGAGATAACCAAATGTAATCTTACCAAAAAATTAAAGTGACGGCCAGTAAAAAATCTCTTGCTTGAGATGGAAAGAAAAACATAGAACTAGCGACATCTTACCAACACCACTTTTGACACATTTTACTTGTTACAACATTGCTACAATCCTTGTAAATCCGGTTTTAATAATTTTAAAAACTAATTAATTTCTATGTATCCGCCAATTAGTTTGAAATACTAAACTACACACAAATCAAGGTCAAACTAATTTCAAAATTACGGGCACGATTGACCCGCGTAAAGACATGACTATCTATTGATGTATTTGGTTCCCGTACCGGACACAATATTATGCTGCAGTAATGTTTCAGACATACCCCATACCCCGCAAAATCTGTTCATCGTAAAATATCTCTGAAAGTATAAGACGCACAAATCCTATTTTTGGCACATAATTACAACTCAGAACACTCTAATTTTATATCGTTATCTCAGAGCACAACATTTTGCTGGGGCACACCAAAAGTTCAAACTCGCAACTTTTCCTCAAGTTGTACGCTCTAACCAATTAAGCAATAAGGGTCTTGACGTACCTACGCTCCGAATTGTTGTGTCATTGTATTATTTATAAATGTTGTGAACCAGTCCAATCACTTGAAATACAATAATTACATTTAAACACTAAAAAGAAAACCGATTTCACAATAAGATAAATAATAAATATTAGAGGACATTAATGTTTACACAACCTAGCCCCAAACTAAGCATAGCTTGTAATATGGGAATTTAGATAACGGATAGGATAAAGGGTCTTTCAACAAGGACGGGTCTATGTTAAAATTGAATAAAACAAGATGTGTGTGAGATATTAACGAATTTATTTTTTATTTAAAAGGCCCATTTATGCCATTATGGATGGAATATGCCATCGTTCAAATGTCCGCCGCGGCTTCGTATGGTGGCACGAATCCGAGAGGATTTCGATCAAAACCAGTATCAATACTTTCAAATACAAAAAAAAAATACATATTCGTGTTCGTGTTCGTTTTTGTGTTCGTGTTCGTGTTCGTGTTTGTGTTTGTGTTCGTGTTCGTGTTCGAGGGCAGGCGGTAGATAACTCAGCTGTATCACTATCTTATGCATATATCGTATTTTATTATTCATTATCTTATGCATATATATTAGTTGGTAGCAGCACCAACAACACTATTTCTTACCTATTTAAACTAGTGAATACCTATGGCTTTGTTCACCTAAATCCAGTTGGACTTTCACATCTGGTTTTGACTCGAGCAATGTACAATCAAGCCAACCGCGCTTTCGCTATCAGCAACAATCAAATAGAATAGTTCAAAGAAATAGTTCTTTTAATGAAAAAAACATCTGTATATTATAATGAAACATAACTGCGAATATAATAATATAGCCCATCGGCTGCGTGAACCTTGTTCTGCGGATAATAATTTACCTTTGACGCATGTTTTACTCGTTTGTTTTATATCTTTCATATGTTATATCATATTTAGAGTTTTAAAATAAATTATGTGTTTTTAATTATAATTGAGCGAGCGAACACGAACACGAACACAAAAACGAACACGAACACGAATACGAATATGAATATGTATATTTTTTTTTTGTATTTGAAAGTATTGATACTGGTTTTGATCGAAATCCTCTCGGATTCGTGCCACCATACGAAGCCGCGGCGGACATTTGAACGATGGCATATTCCATCCATAATGGCATAAATGGGCCTTTTAAATAAAAAATAAATTCGTTAATAATTTCAATTTCAATTTCAATTTCAATTTATTTCAATTTATTTATTCACAAACAATTTCAGTAATCGTATTTGAATGTAGGTACTAATAATAAAATAAATTAAAAATAAGTCGATAATTAATAAAGAATCAAAGTCAAATTACAAAATGTCAAAATGAGATTAAATTAGTTACATAAATACAACAATGATGTCACCCTAGTGTACACCAAACTCATTCACTGAATAAAAGCAACCCTCCAGCAGAAGCTTCTTTAACTTAGTTTTAAATAAAATAGGACTATCGATCACTTTCATATCTAGGGGTAAGAGATTAAAAAGTTTAATATCTCACACACATCTTGTTTTATTCAATTTTAACATAGACCCGTCCTTGTTGAAAGACCCTTTATCCTATCCGTTATCTAAATTCCCATATTACAAGCTATGCTTAGTTTGGGGCTAGGTTGTGTAAACATTAATGTCCTCTAATATTTATTATTTATCTTATTGTGAAATCGGTTTTCTTTTTAGTGTTTAAATGTAATTATTGTATTTCAAGTGATTGCACTGGTTCACAACATTTATAAATAATACAATGACACAACAATTCGGAGCGTAGGTACGTCAAGACCCTTATTGCTTAATTGGTTAGAGCGTACAACTTGAGGAAAAGTTGCGAGTTTGAACTTTTGGTGTGCCCCAGCAAAATGTTGTGCTCTGAGATAACGATATAAAATTAGAGTGTTCTGAGTTGTAATTATGTGCCAAAAATAGGATTTGTGCGTCTTATACTTTCAGAGATATTTTACGATGAACAGATTTTGCGGGGTATGGGGTATGTCTGAAACATTACTGCAGCAAAATATTGTGTCCGGTACGGGAACCAAATACATCAATAGATAGTCATGTCTTTACGCGGGTCAATCGTGCCCGTAATTTTGAAATTAGTTTGACCTTGATTTGTGTGTAGTTTAGTATTTCAAACTAATTGGCGGATACATAGAAATTAATTAGTTTTTAAAATTATTAAAACCGGATTTACAAGGATTGTAGCAATGTTGTAACAAGTAAAATGTGTCAAAAGTGGTGTTGGTAAGATGTCGCTAGTTCTATGTTTTTTTTTCCATCTCAAGCAAGAGATTTTTTACTGGCCGTCACTTTAATTTTTTGGTAAGATTACATTTGGTTATCTCCTATGTGTAGATAGCCGTTTTAATTTTTTAGATATTTGGAATAACAGTTTCCGCCAGAAGAACTTGTAAATATTTCTTGCATGAACTTGTAAGAAAAAAATAAACACCAATAACTTGAGTATGACGCCGCGTAAATATTTGTGATAAAATTAAATTCGTGTATGGTTCTGAAATATTGCAATTGTTAACAAAATGTAACTACCGACTACTAGCTTTCTTGGGTTATGTAGGTATAGGTAGTAGGTACATACTTCGGGTACCTATTCTGACTATCCACTGACGGCTGTCGCATAAATCTTCATTCCAAACTACATTAAAATCCGTTCTCAGTAATATTTTTCTTATTCTTGAATCGGGGTGGAATCCAAACCGAGACTCATCAGTAAAGAGAACCATTGTCCATTGGCCATTGTTCCATAACAAATGTTCTTGAGCCCAAAGAAGTCGCCTTCCGCGATTGCCTCGTCGTAGAGCTGGCACACGAAGCGGCCTACGAAAATGAAGATCGACTTCATGTAGCCTTCTTCTGACGGTTTGGTCGCTGACTGACAGCTGATGGTCTGACTGAAGCCTTTGCACTAGCTGCTTTGCTGTGAGATTGGGTTCCCTCCTGGCGGAATTTTGGAGAAAACGATCTTGTCTAGGGGTGGTTACTCGTTTTTTTCCAGTGTGGCGCTCTCTTACATCCCCAGTAATACGATAACGTGACCACAATCGAGAAATTACGTTTAAAGTTATAAAATTTCAATTTATCTTAGGCAAAATTAGCGTTGTTTAATTTAAATCGGAGTCCCCATTCTATCTTTTGTTTATTGCGTTCTATTTTTATTTTTTTCTAAATTTTGAAAAGGGAACAAAAGAGGTTTAATTCCATATATAAACTTTTTCTAAAAAGCAAATAGTTTTGTAAGCAAATTATTTCGAAATGGAATATCCCTAGACAATGTTGATATGTGTATATTACAGGATCTAAACTGAGTTAGAAAGGAATATTCCATACATCATGAGGTGTATAGAGAAGTTAGTTATATGGTAACACTTGAGCTTATATTATAAAAAATAGGTTCCAGTGGAAAAGTATTCACATTTGCTAATAATAAATACAATATGTAAGGTATTTCATCAAGGCCCATAGCATCATCATATTTAGTTTCATGATGTCTACACAAGTTGGTGTTAAACTGTACATTACATTTAGAGAATCTATCACTCTTGGAGTCCTGGTTTTATGGAATATTGGTACCAGGTACCAAATGGTCAAAGTACACAGTTGCCTTTTCTAAATGTCTTACGAAATTCTCAGCCAGGACATGATAAACATATATGTTGCAATGCAAAAGACAGAATTACAGACCAGAAGTGACCTATTTCTTAATCATACCCAGCCCATATGATGTGACAGCGCCATAAGAGATAGCTAGGGAGGAAGGTACACATTCCCTTGTCCTACTCAGAGTACTTAGTAACAGAGCTACTGAAATCAACTAAACATTGAACATGACACTCTTATCGGCGAACCTCTCGGGGAGGTTCCATAGTATAGCCCACTTCCTATCCAGGAATTAATCAGTGCTGGAATAGCACTTGTTACCCCGACCGCGGAGGTCTTTTTTGGGCTTATCACGTGTCAAATTGTTCACATCTTAATCACTAGTGCTGAAATGGCACCTGTGCCCCCGGCCTCGGAGGCTATATTCAAAATTCGGGGCTCATCACAAGTTGAATTGTTCGCATCTTAAGAGATCGCTGTATTAGATCACTAGTGCCAGAAAAGCACTTGTTGTTCCCAACCTCTTAAAAATTCTGGGCTCTTCAGTAGTCGACTCATTCACATCTTAAGACACCACCATATAATATCAATAGTGCCGGAATGGCACTTGTTACCCCCAGCCTCAGAGGCTGTCTGAAAGAGATGGTGTTTACTTACCAATACTCATCACATTCGCATAGCTTTTTAAGAGAATCACAGAGTCGACCACTATGCAACTTGCCACCATAGGTAGTGATAATCCCTAAGCATGCTTGGGGTCTACCGAATGAATCATTCGCTTTTTTGCGACATCGCCTTTAGTCCAACACCTCGACTCAGCGACAGGAATTCAAATAGTTAGCGGGTGTGTAGCATAAATATTAATAGCACATCAGTGGTGGGGCATAGACTTGAGGCCACAATCTCTCACCCAACCTTTTTCAAGAAAGAATCTAGATTGATGCAAGGTATTGGTTCGAGCCTTCTTAAATTACTAACAATCCAATTGAAATGTACAGTAAGTATGCACTCTAAGTAGTGATCAAAGGTGAATCCTCAAAGGGGAAAGAAGTGGTGAGTCTGCTACTTTTTACTTACATTAAATAAAATATGGATTTCTTGGTGCCAAACCTTACTATTCTAGCTAAAATTTGAGGGAGGGGGCACTAACACCCTAGCTTGATTAGAACCAAATTAAATCTAGACGAAGACAAACTTCTGCATAGATCTGTTTAGGCAATTTTTTACAGGAATTAAAGCAGGAAGATATTTTGAAAGATTTTCTTGTGCAGTAAATTATAATAAGTGCCTAAAAGAAAGTCCTATACAAAGGCATTGCTTGACTTTAAAACAGCAATTATTTTACATTTAGCATCTCATCGACATGTTCATGTTAAGACTTTCATTTTAAGATCTGTCAAAACTAAATAAATTTATGGTATGGCCAAGATTTGTAGGAAAATCAGTGCTCATAGAAAATAAAACATATCAGAGTGTATATGTTACAAATTAACATTCTACAGATGATAGTAGGTACAACAAATCTATTCATAAGTAGATTATTTGAATTATCAAACCAGTTACACAAACATAGCTGGTTGGTAAGAAATTGAAATCCAGGCAGCATAATATCAACTGTTGCCTATTAAAGTTTTCTTGTAAAACAGCCCTTCAGCCCTAAAAATAAATTATTAAAGAGACACAACACAAGGGTTCCAGATATATTGTAGTACCTAGGTACTGTCAAAAATAAACATCCTATTGTTATGGATACCTAGGTACCTAATTATTCGTAATAATTAACGCCTAGGCAAGTAAGAACTAATCTATGAGGAGATTAAAATAAATGAGATATTAGTTAAATCCTAAGCAAGTATTTTGTCAAATAGCTTGACTTTGTAGAAGGCTTCTTGCATTGCTTATTTTCATTGTGCTAAACCTTTGTATTTTATTTACAGTAAAAGTGAAAAAAGTTTATCACCGTTTATGCTACCTACTTGAAAAAATGTTTAATTGTAAAGCAAAGTAAGCACCTTTTTTTTATTGATATTGATGCAAAGTTGCAATGGGATATTCATATTGATTAATTAGCTAGCAGAATAAGCTCGGCTGCATACGCAGTACGTACAATTAGATATCTTACTTCATAGCATCTTTATTTTCCTTATCTTCTTTCCTGTTCTCTCATTTCCTGTTATCTCCTCTATTTTCATCTCTTTAAGTATCCCTTCTTTTCCATATATCTACTTCGTTATTTTCCTCTCCTCTCCTTTTATCTTCTATCCTCTTCTTTTATCTCCTATGAGAAGAAAGAAAAGATGAAAAGAGAAGAGGAGTCTCTTATCTTATAATAACACAAGCATAATGACATGTTATAAGTATTATACTATTTAAATTATAATATAACTATGTTATACTCATACTTACATTACAATATACATTTATTATAATAAAACTTATTATGATATCTGCTACGATGATTCCACGCAGATATCGTAACGCGATCACTTTAAGACACGATTGGTCATAGTTCATAGTGAATAAGGGCTACCAAGATAGATACTTATAAGACTACCTAAAAGTAGGACAGACAGACAGTTTAAGCTTAGTACTGCTTCGTAACTTCGTACCCTTCGGCACCCTTTGGTTACGGAATCTTATTAAAGCAAGGTGATGATTATTATAACAAAATGACCTATTCATAACTACATAGTAGAGTATGATACGGAAAAGGTTACAGGCGAGAAGTCAAGTTAGAGCGCGCCCAATGCCAAAATTACGCTACAGGAGCATTTTCAAACACACTCTTTGATAGTAACAAAAGTAGTTATTCCAATAAAAAAAATACTGAACGCTGGAAAAAATCTTGTTAAAGTACAATGATCGAATAGAATTAAAAAAAATATCTTAGAAAGAGTTCTTTTTAAAAAAATAAATAGATACTACACTAAAAAAACGCTTTTAATTAAAATGCTCGAAATTATCAGCGACAACCCCATTTTTTTATTTATGAATAAAATAGCTAGAATAGTGTTTTAGTCGAATAATTGGCTAGTTTTTTAATTTCACATAATTATACATTTTGAATAATTAAATAAAACTCTAACAAAAAATATACCTTGGACCTAAAAGCCATTTCATTATCAACTAAACCATGCAATTTTCGACTTTATGTTATGCCGTTTGGATACAAAATAGATCACGGCTTCTTTCTTGGTCAGTTGTCGGGCAGCGCTCGACGTAGAAGGTTGTTCCCGGCCGCTCGTAATCCAGCGCGTAATTTGAATTATGTTTAGAATATCTACTGGTACTTATCGATTTTTATTAATTAGGTACCTACCTATGTAAAATAAAATTAATTGAAGACGGATATCTAAGAAAATATTTTCAAATCAACGCAAAGAGTTGATAGTGTTAGCACCCTATTTTCTTACATATTGAGTCTACATTTCATGGGCTAGCGTAATCTTGACAATATAGGCAAGATTTTCAGACAAATAATTATATCCTCAATTGTATGCTTCATAGCTCAGTTGGTAGTAACTCTGCCTTCGACGCTGTAGGCTGTGGGTTCGACTCCCACCCAGGACAAACATTTGTGTGATGAATATAGATTTTTGTTCTGTGTTTGGGTGTTTGTATTGTATGATAAGTATGTATTTACAAAAAAAAAAGTATTTTAGTATTCTATCCGTAATTTAGTTCCCATATTACAAGCTATGCTTAGTTTGGGGTTAGATGGCGCTGTGTGACATTAATGTCCTGTAATATTAGGTCCTTACATATGAAATTGGCGTTTTGTATGGGAGGAACATAAAGGCAATTTTTTCATATTAAAATATATTTTATTAATCAAAGTATGTACCATTGCTATCTATACACTTTTGCCATCTTATAGGTAGTTCATTGATCCCTTTACTAAAAAAACCATTCGGACGGGAATCAATGAAATCTTTGAAAGCGGTTTGGACTGCCTCATCGGAATTGATTTTTTTTCCTTGCAAGAAGTTATCCAAATTTCGAAAAAAATGGTAATCTGTTGGAGCAAGGTCCGGAGAGTACGGTGGATGTCTTAGACATTCCAATTGAAGCTCCTCTAATTTGGTAGTCGTCTGTTGGGCCGTGTGTGGTCTAGCGTTGTCTTGAAGCAGCAGTGGCGTAGAGCGATTGAAAAGTCTCGTTTGTTTAACAGCGAGCTTTTCCATCATGGTTTGCAGTTGCTGACAATAGACATCAGCCGTAATCGTCTGACCAGATTTAAGAAAGCTATAGTGTACGACACCGGCACTAGTCCACCAAACGCTTACAAGTAACTTTTTTTGAGTCAATTTTCGCTTGGGGCAAGATTTTGCTGGTTCACCAGGGTTCAGCCATTGCGATGAGCGTTTACGATTATCGTACAGGATCCACTTTTCATCACATGTAATGATCCGATTTAAAATTCCTTCATTATTGTGCCGGTTGAGTAATGTAACGCAGCAGTCGACGCGCGTTTGTCGGTTTGCTTCACTCAATTCATGAGGTACCCACCTTTCAAGCTTTTTCACCTACCCAATTTGCTTCAAGTGGATTAAAACGGTTTTGTAACTAACACCGCAGCCTGCAGCTAACTGTGATGTGGTTTGCGATGGATCTGCTTCCACAATAGCCTTCAATTCATCATTATCGACCTTGGTCTCCGGCCGTCCACGGGGCTTGTTCTGCAGGTCGAAATTTCCAGAACGAAAGCGTTGAAACCAAAAACGCACCGTGTTTTCTTTTGCGACACCACCACCATACACATCATTAATCCTTCGAGCCGTTTCTGCAGCACTGGTGCCACGGTGGAACTCGTACTCGTAAATAATGCGATATTTTAAGTTTTCCATTTTGTGAAATGAGTGACGCAGAAAAAAAAAGCAAAAGAGAAAAAAACAAATGAATTACGGTTTTCGAAACACAAATGCATGAGTAAATAGCTGTTTAAATTTGAATTTGGAATTCCTAACCAAAGAGGAGATATTTAAGATCAAAGTGGCCAGTACGACAAAACGCCAATTTCATATGTAAGGACCTAATATTTATTTGTAATATTTTGTAATATTAATATTTGTTTACTCGGCATACTTGTACTACCTACATAAATTAATGTTGATTATTACAATATATGGCCAAATCCAGTACTTATGTAGAAAACTTCTTCAGACGGTTTGAGCACAAACAAAACAAATCATGCAACTCGCGTCATCGTCACCGCACGCTCTTGTGAATTTCATCGTCGAGCTATTCGATTATTATTCGCGACACTTTTACGTTTACCGACACCACTTTTGACTTTAAACACATTGGGATTCAAATACCAACAATCTCAGCTGTTTTCTTAGGCTTAACGTAAAAACTTCAAGTTTTCACTTCTGTCGGCACTCCCAGAGTGCCAGTGTTTTTATTATAATAAAATTTGTTCAGTTACAGTTTGGTTGGTGGTCGAACTTTGTTTGAGTCTGCCTGGCTAGCTACCACCATCTTACATAATTCTGTCGCTATAATTACAATAAAAAAAAAAATGTGTTCCGGCATTCAGAGGTAAGATGGCCAGTTCCTCAGTTTGTTGAGGATTCCGGGTGAAGTGCGCCTCCACCTTCGGCCTTATCTCAACTTGTTACCAGGTGAGATGAAGGCCAAGTGCTTACCCGTCGTACAATAAAAAAAAAAAAAATCGTTGTCCTGGCGAAAATGTGTCGAATTTCATGATTCGACTTTCTAAAATAATTAAATTATGATACCGTGTAGATGTATCAATTTAAGTGAGATTATTCACGTATCGAAAAAAAATTGCTCACAGGAAAAAGTGCTAGGATTTGTGTGTCTTATACTTTCAGAGATATTTTACGATAAACAGATTTTGTGAGGTATGATGGTGTATGTCTGAAACATTACATCAGCAAAATATTGCGTCCGATACGGGAACCAAATACAACAACAGATAGCTAGGTCTTTACGTGGGTCAATCGTGCCCGTAATTTTGAAATTTGTGTGCCAGAAGGTTTCAGATAAATTCAAGATTTTATTGTGGTAACGTTTCGCAGATTCACATATCTCGAAAACCGCTGAATGCTCCAATTTGAAAATAATACCACGAATAGACCTTGATTTGTGTGTATTTGTGTGTTGTTTAGTATTTCAAACTAATTGGCGAATACATAGTAATTCATTAGTTTTTAAAATTAGTAAAAATCTGATTTACAAGGATCGTAACAATGTGTTTAAAGTAATATGTGTCAGAAGTGGTGTTGGTAAGGTGTCGCTAGTTCAATGTTTTTTTCCCATCTCAAGCAAGTTATTTTTTTTTTTACTGGCCGGCATTTTAATGTTTTGGTACGATTAAAATAATCTCCTATGTGTAGATAGCCGTTTTTATTTTTTAGATATTTGGAATAACAGTTTCCGCCAGAAGAACGTCCTACCAGCGGATTTACTTAAATTAACTTGTAAAAAAAAACTGAGTATGACGCCGTGTAAATGTTTGTGATACAATTAAATTCGTGTATGGTTCTGGAGATATTGCAATTGTTAACAAAATATAACTACCTACTACCTACTGACTACTAACTTTCTTGGGTTATGTAGGTATAGGTAGTAGGTATATACTTCAAGTACCTATTCTGACTATTCTCTGACGGCTGTCGTATAAATCTTCATTCCAAATAACATTAAAATCCGTTCGCAGTAATAATTTTTTAAAGAATAATCGTGAACCCAATCTTAAAGTATATGATTTATCTGAGTGTAACGCATTTACTGTGCTAAGCGTCACAACCTCGAGCGATCGTGGCGCGCTGTGGTAGCTTTATGCACTAGAGCGGGCGGTGCAAGACGCGCGGGTGAAATATGATTTTTTCCTGGCATTGGGCGCATTCTTAATCAGTGGAGGTATCTTATTTACATTTTGTTTGGCTCCGAGCGTCGGTCAGTAAACATGTTCGTTGAGCTTCTGTTAGCCGTGGTGTTCAGTCTCGTGACGTGGGTGGTCCTGCGATGGAGGAAGATCAGGAACTTCTGGGCAGAGAGAGGGGTGCCCCACGACCCCCCTCATCCTATCGTCGGCAGCCTCACCTTCCTGCAGAAGGAAAATCCCGTAAGTTTTACGTTTGTATGTGAAAAGGCTCGATAGACGCGCACGGAAAGTTAAATAATCTTGAGAAAATAGGGAGGCAGGTACTACAAAGTTTTTTTGTTCCATGTTTCCAAATTGAATATTTATTGCTCGTTTACAAAAAGGATTCATGGAAATCAACTTCCACTCTTGACTCTTGACTTTTTAACCGCCTCTGTGGTTGGTTCGCCTACCGGTGTCAGATCCAAAAGTTCGGGTTCGATCCCCAGGGGAGAACAATATTGTGCTTGGATTGGTTGGTGGTAGGACTTTGTTTAAGTCCGCCTGGCTAGCTACCATCATCTTACCTAATTCTACCGCCATAATAACAATACTAAAAAAAGTTGTTGTGTTCCGGCATTTAGAGGTAAGATTGCCAGTTCCTCAGTTTGTTGAGGATATGGGGTGAAGTGCGCCTCCACCTTCGGCCTTATCTTAACTTGTAACCAGGTGAGGTAAAGGCCAAGCGCTTTCCCGTCGTACAAAAAAAAAAACGACAATCCAGACTATGATAATAACAACTTTTTTAATATTGGTAACTAACGAGACCATTGCTCTTCTACAGTGGACTGCGCCAGTTTTCTTATGTTGGTACTAAAACCATAAGTTACCCACCTAAAGTACTAAACCATAGGCAGACTACCCACTGTATGTACTGTTCCAGGCAATATGGATGCGTCAAATGTACACAAAGTTCAGCGTCCCTTACGTGGGTATCTGGGTGTTCTGGCGCCCGGGGCTGGTGGTCAACTCGCCGGACCTAGCTCGCAGGATCCTTGTCAAGGACGCAGACAACTTCCGCAACAGACATCTAAGCTCTGGGAGGACGGATCCTGTCGGAGGCCTGAATCTGTTTACTGTCAATGTGAGTTTTTTTAACTGAATTAGCAATGGGTAGAAAGTTGAAAGCACTATTGCGAGTTTTATTTTCTGTAGTAGATACCTGAAACATAAAATGAGAATGTGGCTCTTTGAAGGGGTCTTAATAGCGTGGAAGAGATCCTGGAATTACCCGAATTGAAGAGTTGAATAGATACATACGCATACGCTATCTATTTCGACACAAAAATGTCCATCCCTACCAGCCATTAGAACTGTTC
Organism: Venusia cambrica; assembly: GCA_951394065.1. Classification (NCBI taxonomy): domain Eukaryota; kingdom Metazoa; phylum Arthropoda; class Insecta; order Lepidoptera; family Geometridae; genus Venusia; species Venusia cambrica. Next base: position 7,884,670 of record OX596071.1, read on the forward strand.
ACTTCCTTTGTCCTATTATTGTGTGTTTGGTGAAGTAATAAAGTGTTTTCAATCATTCATGAATTTGTGTTGTTTTCTAAAATAATATTATACATACCATCAATCAAATATTATTCTATTAGATTTCAATGATTGACATGTAAATTGTTACTTACGAATAAATGTCTTGCATCTAGTATGGACAAAATATCGTCTATGCATAGTCTATGCATATATATATGCATAGTCTAGTATCTTAGTCAGAGCTCAGAGAAGTATGGAGCTTTATGGAGACATGTTACAAAAAAAAGTATTTAAGTATTAACTGTACCCGTAATCTAGTTCCCATATTACAAGCTATGCTTAGTTTGGCGCTGTGTAAAATTGATGTCCTGTAATATTTATTTATTTATTAATTTTGAATCATTGTCATAAAATATTGCGGGGCTTTTGATTGAGGCGACACGTGACCCAAGGGCTGGCTCTTATTTAGGCCAGCGAATTAGCATAACTATTCAGCGTGGCAATGCAGCCAGTGTCTTGGGCATGCTACCGTCTGGTGCTGGTCTGGAACAATTGAGTTACCTATAGGCCGTTTGTAACGGTCCTTAGGTAATCTGACTGATTCCTTTGTACATAGTTAGTTTAATTGTACTTTTTATTGTTAAATGGCCACGATAGTACGAACATTATCTTTAAATTATAAGAACTTTATGAAGGTTTTGGAGGATGGAATGGAAACACGCTGGTCTAATTTTTGGTGTAGTGCTCGGTAAAAACATTGAAAACGCTTTGAAAATCTGCCAGATCGTATATCGAGCGAAGAAAGGGAATCATACGTAGATAAGTAGGTACAAGATCCTCAATATTCTGGGAAACCGCCTCTAACCGCCTCTGCGGTCTAGTGGTCCGCCTTCCGGTGTCAGATCCAGAAGTCCCGGGTTCGATCCCCATGGGGAGTACAATACTGTGCTTGGTTTGGTTGGTCGTAGGACTTTCTTTAGGTCTGCCTGGCTAGCTACCACCATCTTACCTAATTCTGTCGCCATAACAACAATTCATAAATTGTAGTGTTCAGGCTTTTAGAGGTAAGATAGCCAGTTTTTCGGTTTGTTGTGCGCTTTAACCTTCGGCCTTATCATAACTTGAAAAATCGGGGATTAAGGCTAAGAACATCCTCGTAGTACAATAAGTACAAAAAGAAAAGTAGAGCACGCGCTTTGTGAGTCCGCTGTTTTAAAATGGACATTTTATATAGATAATACGATAAAATATCATTTAATAAACACTATTCAACACCTATCATACATTCATGACACTGGGAGTAGTCTTCAAATCTACAAGACGGTTTGCGATATAAATTTAGTTGCACAAGATGTGGTGTGTAGGACCCTGTACCTAGGTAAAACTGCATATTTACCAGCTTCTAGTTATTACAGGCAAGGCAAGTAAGTAGTCAGGTATTATGGTATCTAGATACCTTGGTAGGTAGGGGTTACGTACATCGAACCAGATCAAGGTGAACTTAGTAGATCTGAAACAGTAAGATGTGTTATTTACGTGCAGGACAATATTTTTGACCACGACCGTGGCAACTTATCTTAACGTACGAAGTAAAAAATACGGAGGTACCTCAAAGAAAACCTGATAAGTACCTTAGTAGGTCACTATACTGTAGGTCAAGCGAGACGATTGAGGTTGTTCTGAGATGATACCTACGAGTAGGTACGTGAGCAAGAATTTTAATCGCAAGTTGCAAGTGCTTTAAGGATTCGGTTAGGTTAGCGACAAGTCTCACAGTTCAGTTGGTAGTACCTCTGCCGTTTGCGCTGAATATGTGAATTTGATTTTCACCCAGGACTAACTTTTTATGATGGTTATATATTTGTTCTGTTTTTGGGTGTTGTAATGTATGATTTGTAGGTATGTATTAACACAAAATGTATTAGGGCTACGGATATACGGTATACTTAAGTATACTATACTATACTATACCTTAGTATTCTATCCGTAATCCCAATTTACAAGCTTTGCTTAATTTGGCGCCAGATGGCGCTGTGTGAAATATTTATTGGTATATCCTACATTGTCACAGTTGTTTCCGTTTTTCCTAGTAGGCTTCCTGGTCCTCTTACTTTTTGAGTGGGTCGATGGTTTAGTTTTACCAGCTCGGGTCCACTGCAATATCCACGGCCACGCTGTAAACTAAATCTCGGATGTTTCACTAGTTTACCTCATTCCCCAGGACCCTCTTTGGAGCAACATGCGGCGGCGCCTGACGTCAGTGTTTACGGCTGCCAAGCTCCGCTCCCTCGAGGGTATGGTGCGGGGGAAGGCGGATGATATCGTCACTCGGATCGGGGAGGAAATGCTGAAGGATCTTGAACAATTGAACCTCAGAGTAAGTTTCCACTTAATAAGACTAACCGCTTTCTTTTTTATTATGCGCACTGCAAATATTGGAAACAGCTTCCAGCGTCTGTATTTTCGCTTTGTTACTGTAATGACACTAATAACTTGGTGGCCTAACAAGCCACCAAAGCCTGATGCCTCAGCGGATGGGTCTTATACGTAGTAAATTATAATTGCCCTGATAAATACTTATAACCAGAGTTTGTGTAAATGATTGAATAATTAGCGTTCTATGAGCTAGCGAGATTGATCCTTTGCTTGACTATGTTTCTTGTCCTACTATTTATGAGTTACAAAGATACCTAATTAAGATAATTTAGCTAGACCCCTAATATGTGCACCACCAACCACCTCTTTAGCCATACAATCCTCTCCATCCAAAGGCTGTCTGGAAGAAATAGCTTCTTAGCGATAAGACCGCCCATTGTATATACACATCAACATTGTCTAGGGATATTCAACATTTTGTTGATTTTTACAAAAACTGAAAATAATTTCTTTACAAAACTAGGTATGGCAAGAATCTTTATTTTGTGTTGTTTATTAATAATCATAAAAACAACAGTTTTATATATTTTTTTAATAAACATTAAAGTAGGAACAAAATCTCGAAAAATCAGAAAATTTACATGGTTCGGTAAATTGTGTTAAAACTATTTTTACGTTGCCATGACTTTATAAAATTACCTTTTTACAATTTAATAATCAGTGTTGCCTCCCCTGACGTTGATAACACATCTGCACCGGTTAATCATACTCAAAATTAGGGTGTCAAAGTCTCGCTGGGGTATGCGATCCCATGTTCTTTTTAAATGGCAAAAAAGTTGGTGTTCTGTGGTCAAATTTGATGGCAAATTGCTGAAAGCCCTTCGCTGTAACATGTCCCAAGCGTGTTCAATTGGGTTTAAGTCGGGTGACTGTGCAGGCCAGTCCAAAACCGCGACATCATGTTCCTGAAGGGCAGCTGACACCAAACGCGCCGTGTGTGGAGGGGCATTATCATGTATGAGATGAAGTTCCTGGCCAATTTGAACTCTGTGAGGGATGATCACAGGTGCTATGACCTCGTTCCGGTATTTTAGTGGAGTCATGCTGCCTCTTATCCAAATGAGCTCGGTTCGCGCGCCGATACGAATTCCCGCCCAAACCATGATTGTTCCACCTCGGTACGAATGGACCTCTTGTGGCTGCTGGAGGCAACTTTCTCTGCCTGGAACTCTGCAAACACGTGTTCTTCGTGAATCGGGGTGGAATCCAAACCGAGACTCATCAGTAAAGAGAACCATTGTCCATTGGCCATTGTTCCATAACAAATGTTCTTGAGCCCAAAGAAGTCGCCTTCCGCGATTGCCTCGTCGTAGAGCTGGCACACGAAGCGGCCTACGAGAATGAAGATCGACTTCATGTAGCCTTCTTCTGACGGTTTGGTCGCTGACTGACAGCTGATGGTCTGACTGAAAAGCCTTTGCACTAGCTGCTTTGCTGTGAGATTGGGTTCCCTCCTGGCGGAATTTTGGAGAAAATGATCTTGCCTAGGGGTGGTTACTCGTTTTTTTACAGTGTGGCGCTCTCTTACATCCCCAGTAATACGATAACGTGACCACAATCGAGAAATTACGTTTTAATTGGTGTTTAATACCAAAAAGCTAAGCAAGATTCCACTGAAAATATAAAAAAAATGAATAGTATTGTGGAAATGGTAAATAATGACAGTATTTATGTACAGATATGTAATAGGAGCTCACAGACCGACCCATGTACCATAGACCAGTCTGTGACTCATAGTATATCCCAGAGTGCTTCATCAGGACATGTGGAACCACCAATACCAGTGACTGCACAACCTGTTCCACCTGTAGTACTTCCTACACCGAATGTGCAGTTTGAACCTGCAAGTCTAGTACACAAAACACAGCCTCTGGTTAGGCAGACTGAAACCTGTCGACAGACCCAGAAAACTGTGGTGTTCTCAGACCGCCTAGGATTAGGTATGGGTCAGTTGCTCAATGATAGAATAGGAGACCAAGTGGTTACCAACTACTGTTTTCCAAACGCGTCTATCCATAAGTTAATAAAGACTTTAAGTGAGACATCTTTTGACAAACAAACCACATTAATAGTACAGTTAGGTAATAGTTATGGGGTCAAGCGTTCTGATGTCACTTATTTAGTGGAAATATTGTTACAAAAAGTAGACTTAGGGTTGTCAAAATTGATTCTATGTGCCTTCCCTTACTCCAAATTGTTATCTAGGGCTGATAATGTTAATATTTTTAATATTAATATGATTTTATACAACTTGACATGTCGTCATAGTGACGTTTTATATTTTGACACTAATATTTTTATTAGTGACTTTAGGTTAACGCAAGATACTTTGTATCTTAGTAGATATAGTAAGTTGAGTATTGCTAAATTGTTAGCATTTAATATTTGTAATAGGGTCATAGGTACTATGACAAAACACGCCGACAGGACTGCAGTTAGTTGCAGTACTAATGTGGGTGTTCGTACAGTAGGGTCAAATGACAAACATTTAAACTAGTTAAGAAGACAATGGGAAAGCCTAATAGTTTACATCTAGTCCATCAAAATATTCAAGGCCTTTCCAGCAAAAATTTAGAAGTAGAATTATTTTTAAGCAAGATGAACATCAGTGTTATGGGCATCACTGAACACTTTGTATTGGATCAAAAGTTACTACCTCTTTATAAAGATTACTGTATTGCTAGCGCATACAAGCGAAAGAATACCACTCAAGGTGGGTCTTTAATCATTGTAAAAAATTCTCTTAAATGTAAGGAACGTAAAGATATTGTGAAACTCACGATTGAAGAAGTTATAGAACTGTCATGTGTTGAACTGGAGCGACACATTGTGGTTTGTGTCTATCGTCCCCCCCGTGCAAACTACGTGCTATTCGAGTCCACTATGGAAAATGTTTTAACCAAAATTTTCAGTCGTAATAAATCAATAATAGTGCTTGGGGACTTCAATATTGATATCCCTAATAATCCATTAAGCGAAAAAATAATTAACTTATTTAAATGTTTCAACTTGAGGCGCCAATTCAATGAATCAACTAGGGTAACTCTTACAACTGCCACTTGCATTGATAATATATATTGTAGTGATACTCCCCTTCAAAAAGATATGTTTAAAAAATTTGACTCAGACCATTATGGTCAGAGTGTGATTTTTGACTGCAATTCGAAACAGGAGCTTCCGGAAATCACTTACAGGCCAATCACCGAATTTCGCATCATGAAATTTCAAACCAACATTGGTAAAATGATTCCCCTTATTCCATGCTTAAATGATCCGAATGAACTTTATAACATATTGTCTAACATAATACATACAGAACACGATGATATTTTCCCACTACTAACGTGTAAAGGTAAATCTGGCTCTGTGTTTGCAGACTGGGCTACAGCCGGTATCTATAAAAGTAGGAATAGACTATATGAACTCTACGCAGAGAGAGAGTTAAGGCTACATGATCTACCATTTATTAGTTTCGTCAAAAAATACTCTAAAATCTTTAAACAGGTATGTCATTCAGCAAAATCTTTGCAAATAAAAAGGAAAATAGAGAACTCAACAAATAAAATAAAGGCTACTTGGAAAATGATTAATAATGAAACCGGTAAAACAAAACCTCTAAAAAAACCAATAGCTTTAAAAGTAGATGATACAATTGTAATTGATAATTTAAAAGTTGCTAATGAATTTAACCGTTTTTTCTCTAGCATACCTAATATTGTTACTCGGCCACTAAACTCATCTGTTGATTGTGCGTTGGCTCTACTTGAAACAAGTGTTGAAAAGTGTCATGTTTCCTTTAGTTTTAGACACGTCAACTCTGACTGTATTGTAAAAGCTTTTAAGTCAATGAATATAAAAAAATCCGAAGACCTTTGGGGGATTTCCGTAAAGATATTAAGTACGATAGTAATTGATATTGCACCATGTCTGGCATACATATTCAATAGAAGCATCGACGAAGGAATTTTTCCTGATCTGATGAAACATAGCAAACTGATCCCTTTATTCAAGTCTGGTAATGAAAAGGATCCAGCAAACTATCGACCAATATCGATTCTGCCTGCATGTAGTAAAATATTTGAAAAACTGATTCTTATTCAGTTACAGTCACATTTTAACTGCAACAGGCTTTTGCATGAAAAACAATTTGGGTTTACTAAAGGCCGTTCAACGAACGACGCTGGTTCTATGCTGTTGAAGTACGTCTTTAAAGCCTGGGAGGGAAAACAGGATGCCATTGGAGTATTCTGTGATCTATCTAAGGCTTTTGACTGCGTAGATCATGACACCCTGATCTCAAAGCTTAAACACTACGGCATCCAGAATCAGGCAATAAACCTCATGCATAGTTACCTATCAAATCGCATTCAAAAAGTGGATATTAGCGGTATCAGATCTTCGGGAACCTCCACTAACATAGGTGTACCACAAGGATCGATCTTAGGGCCCTTTCTGTTTCTAGTCTACGTCAATGATCTGCCATCCTATGTAGGGGACCTATGTGACATTGTATTGTTTGCTGACGATACTTCATTAATATTTAGAGTCGATAGGGCTAAAGATAACTATGATTGTGTAAATGCTTCTCTAGCTAAAGTTCTTGATTGGTTTACAGTTAACAACCTCCTACTAAATGAGAAAAAAACAAAATGCATCCGATTCACCTTGCCTAATGTTCAAGTCAGCAATGCTAACATTATCTTAAATGGGGAAATACTTAACTTTATTGAAGCAACTACTTTCTTAGGTTTAAATATTGATGCTAAGTTGCAATGGGGTATTCATATTGAGTCATTAGCTAGCAGATTAAGCTCGGCTGCATACGCTGTACGTACAATAAGGCATCTTACTGATGAAGCTACGGCGAGGTTAGTTTATTTTAGTTACTTTCATAGTATTGTGTCTTATGGCATACTTTTATGGGGAAATGCAGCTGATATTGATAGCATTTTTATTCTACAGAAGAGAGCTATACGGGCAATTTATAAAATGAAAACTCGTGACTCTCTTAGGGAACGTTTTAAAGAGATTGGTATTCTTACAGTCAGCTCCCAATACATTTATGAAAACCTAATGCACGCTCACAGAAACATTGATGAGTTTAGTAAAAGAAGTGATGTACACCGTGTTAATACTAGAAATAAAAATAAACTTGAGATACCTAAGTTTCGCTTAGGAAAAGTAAATAATTCATTCTTAGGAAACTGTGTGAGATTTTATAATAAGCTTCCTCAAAGCGCCACCAAACTCTCTACTCGTAAATTCAAATTGTATATAAAGAATAATTTAATTAAAAGTGCCTACTACAAAATTAGTGATTATATCGACGATAAGAACGTGTGGCCCGATGTTGCTATACCAGTTGACAGCAAAATGGTGATTTCTCAATGTTAACAAATTGCCCATAGGTAGATAGGTAATAACAAATGTTTTAAGATTAAGTATTTAGGTTTTTGTTGTATCTACTTAGAATATAATTACAAATTGTGTATCTAAATGTTGAATGGATCATCAAAAAAATTAACCGGCCCGAGGTTCTTGCCTTTCTCCTTGTGTGCTGGTCGCGATTCCGAACAGGCGGTAAATTTGACGATTCAAAATGATCCTAAAAAATCTTAATGAATAAAGAAATTTTGACTTTGACTTTGACTTTAGGGTATTGGCAACCACGCGTTGGATAGCACCGGCTTGTAACATGCCTATCGCTCTTATCATTTCTTCTCTGCTTAAATGTTGACCTTCCATGACATTACGAATATCACAAGATCCGTTAATTACTTAGATAGCACTAATTGATAATTAAATAAAAGTTAATTTATCTTAGGCAAAATTAACGTTGTTTAATTTAAATCGGAGTCCCCTTCTATCTTTTGTTGTATTTTTTGCGTTCTATTTTTATTTTTTTCTAAATTTTGAAAAGGGGACAAAAGAGGTTTATTCCATATATAAACTTTTTCTAAAAAGCAAATATTTTGTAAGCAAATCATTTCGAAATGGAATATCCCTAGACAATGTTGATGTGTGTACATTATTTTTTTTTAGTTATCTAGTTGTATTTTTAAGGTGTGCAATAAAGTATTTTTATTCATTCATTCATACATGTACAGCATCGTGCGCTTAGCAAAATCGGTATAAATTATTATAGTGATCCTCAAAACACTGTAGAGATTCGTGCTTGTTATCCGAACCTAAAGCCCGGTTTCCCCGTCTCAAGTATCTTGGGAATATTAGATTCTTCTTTTAACTTGCAGGAATCATGTGATGATGCCGATATCGGTATTTATGGCAATCGAACTTGGCATAATTTACCCGACCGGAAGTAATTGCTCGTTGATATCCGATTCTGACTATACCCAAAACTCTAGGTGTGATTGTATGTGAGAACAATAAGTTCACATTTCGATTCGTTGTATAACGATCGACATGTTTTGTGGGGCCCCATTTGTACTCTCATACACCTCTGTGAGTCGAGATCAGGTCAGGATAATACAGTTCCCTATCAGGAAGCTATTAAGTCAATACCTATCCACTGACTACAAAGAGCTTACAACATTAGCTCAATACTATTTGAAGTTAATTCAACACTTTCATGATATGAATTTGAAGAAGCTTATGTGGAATTATAGTAAGTAGTTCACGAGGCAATACTGTCTCTTATTATAGAGCCTTAGACTCAAGGTTCTATGCCTGACTTGATGGGTAGATGTAATTATGATAGAAAACCAACTTTTATCAATTAATTCAGTTCTTTTTACATTTAAAAAATGTACACACATGACACATAACACAGCTTAAAGTTATGATTAAAATTAGACAGTGCTTACGCTAACAATAAAAAATGTAATTAGTTTATTTGTTATTGTTCCTCCACAGTCGCAAGCAATTGAATTACCTAGGCTTAGCGAACTAAACTTACATAACTTAAACCCATCGAAATTCGCCTCAGGCGTACAATATACCGTATGGGAATATTGATGACCTTACCAACAATAACAAGAGATTTCAAGAATGTATCATAAAATTGATGCAGTATCACTGACTGAATCCGAAATCCTATTTCAAACAGGTTATCAAAAGTTACTGTGGACTTTACGTTCGAGAGAACGGACATTTTGAGTGAAATCTCTGAAAAAACACAGGAAAATGTAGGCAAGATTACTTCAATGAATTAAGAGCGTTTCCATTAATCAAAGATTTAGTAATAATTCAGGTATTATCGAAGATCGTAAGATCTACTTATTTCAAAATATCTCTAAATTCTTTGAAATTGCCATTACAGTGGTACAATTTGACTTAACTTATATCTGCCGACAGCCAACTACGCTGAAGTTAATTTAATAAAATAGTTCAAATCGTCCAATTGTGTAACACCTCAATTTACGTTGCATATCAACACTGACTTTACACACATTTACATGTGGAACGCTCCACGTTTAGATAGCCGCTAAGACTTACTTAAACTTTGACATGATCTCGCGTTGTTACGTGACGTGATCATTTTGTGATCTAGACTTCCTAGCCCTCTCCAACACTTTCTCAGACTCTCCACTATCTGCCCGACCCTTTGATCCTCTCTCTGTCTATCTGTCCCGAATTGTTCCTGCATCTTGTTTGGAGGTGCACCACGCTGGGGTGCCTTCCCCGCATCTCAGCTCAGCGATGCACCCGCGCTTAGCGTGCCTTTGCAAACCTCGTATAGGTTATCGCGACAAGGTTACGCTCAGATATGAAAAGAATAAAACAAAAGTGTACATAACAGAACTATCGTAAACAATATGTTACTCTAAGATATAATTTAGATTTTGATATATGGATTCTAAAGAGTATAACTACTCTTTAGAACTCAATCAAATCTCCTTCAATGGTTAATTATCAGATATTTTCAATTAAATGTGACGTCTACACTTGACTGAAAATATTATAGGCTATAAATTTACATAGCCTATAATATTTTCAGTGATGTTTCTGTTATTTAGGAGTTATTTTCATTTGTCCACGATATATAACTAGATAGGCTTATTATTATCCTTTCATGCACCCTGGTAAGCAGCATTCCTTGCTCAGATCATTTAAACGCATGTGGTTTACATTGAAAAACACAAAAATTGTAGTTCCTTATCTCTTAGAAACGGACGGGTTACACTTGTTATGCTGAATTTTTTGTGACACGTTTAAGTTATTTGGAAATGCTTTGAAGTACTCTCATTAAGAAACATGAATAATGGCCTCTTTACAGTGGTGTAAGATTTAGTCTTATCAATAGGGTGTATTTTTGTAGGGTTCAGATTCAGACAAGTCAAGTGTGCGTCTCGACAGTAAAATATGACATATTTATGACAAAGCAAAAAATATTGCATGGTGCCTTTTAATGCCATTCACATGCTCAAGTCGCATATTTGAAATTGAAAAATTAGTTTTAATATCGGTTTTTATCTGGGTCATCACATTACGACCCCAATATCTTCAAGAATAAGTTTATAGGCACTTTTTGGGTATGCTTATCGTCAACGTCATATACTACGCATTGACCATTGATCTGATGAATTAACTTTTCATGAATTGATACCCTTTTTTCTTGGTAACAAAGCGCAGCTATATTTCAGGCTTTCAGTCTAGTTTAGACATCTGAGGCTTTTACTTAATTTTTCAGATAAGTATTTAGTATTAAGTATTAAGGATTCATGTTTTTGTACATCAGATTTATATACTTATTTCAATTAAGTAACTAATTAATTAAGTATCTTTGTTCATTCAACTAATTCTAAGTCTATAGACCAAATAAAACCAACTATGTGGATATTTACTAGGGCACAGCCCTGAGAAAATAGCCTTCAACAGAAATTACACTGTTATCTGGACATTTAGTGTCAGATTGTAGTAGATATCATACTCTTCCGAGGAACTGGTTGAATTCATAAAATCAGTACAGAAAACCCATCTTAGTGGATATAAGATAGAGAATTCTTTAGATAAGTAAATTACATTTGAGCCAGAACTGGCGTTTACTCCATTTAATAATAAATAACAGATATTTCTATCTAAGATATTGTTTAGTTAACCCATTAAGTTGAAATATGGAAATATGGTTCTTTTAAATAGGTTCTAGATTGTTTTATCTACAAATTGATAAGGGTTATATAATTTTGTAAGATTTGAATATGATGTAAGTACTCAACCTAATAAATATATGGTTTGTTCTTATTTTTATTTCGTAGTTAGTTTAGATTTAATCTGTTAAATATGACTTAAATCTTATTTTATTTTGTGGATAAGATTCCTAATAAAACAATTTAATATTTCTAACCGCATGGTCAAGAACTGTTCCCACTAATAATAAACCCTAGATCGTCCTAAAGGTGTACCTATCTATCCTCACAAAGCTAGAGATCTGTTCACAAAACTAGGAGTTATATGTCTCCACATTTAAGGTAATCGTGTTATGAGAACTAATACAGAACAACGATGTGCAATGTTGCTCTTCTAAGCTATGCTATGAGGACGAGCTGGTAAGACTCGACTTGGCCTAGCCTAATACCGTGTGCTTGCCACAAATCACGGACCGTGGTCCAGGGATGTGATTTACGACCTAACCAGGGAAATATGTTAGTGAATATATAAATATATAGATACAGACCGAGTTAGTCGCTCTGGAAAAGCTGTTTCAGGCCCCAAAGGACGAGTTCCACTTGACGGATCTCTACCCTTCCCAGCTATCCAGTCACCACTACTCGGGGAACTAACCGATCCCAATTCAAGGGAATAATCGGTTGCCAGACCGTTCCATCATTCCTGGCTCCCTAGCTATAAGTGAGGACGTGGACTCAGTATTACACCAATGCGGTTTGCCACCCACGACTGAGACCCTAGCTAAGCACTGAACTCTATTTATTATTATATTGAAAACCCCAAATTTATTCATTAATTTATAACAAAACTCCAAATTATTTATGTTGAATAATTTCAGACTTCAAAGCACACTCTCGCAAGTAAACAATTACCAACGACAGTTTTCCTCGACCTCTGTTATCACTCAACACTTAGTTTTAAAACAAAATTCAAAGAAATATTCTAAGTCCCAAAAGCTAAGCCTGATCGTGAACAAACACTTTCATATCAAAAGTCTCTATTCAAAATTGGGCATAGTAACAACCTTCTTCAAAGAATTCTAAAACCCGAATGTCCTTGCAAATTGGCATAAGCCCGTTTTATACCTTTCGATCTGGTACAAAAATGTATCCTACCAAATTTCAACCTTACATAGTAATCTTTAAAGCTCTTATTCCTTTAACGAAATTTCTCTCACATTACTGTCACAAAATTCTCACACCAATCTAATTTCGACTTCATTTTCAAGATGTTAGGGTTTAATTTTAATCCAGCAAAATTATTCTCAAAGTGCTCTCACATGCGCTCTGATTGGTCGAATTTTAATGGCGTCTCTATTCCAAATATGAAATATGTTTGTTCTCATCCTACAAGTAAGCGATGTAAAAGAAATCGTTCCCAATTACAAAGCCTTATTTGATTATTATCTTAATTCTTTATTTGTAAAGTTAACGAGACAGATTTCACACTGGCTTGTCACAGATCTACGCAACGCAGTCATGCCTTGTCATTATAAAAGAAGAAAAAAACTCACAAGTAGGTACTGAGTAATATATGATAAATAAGTTATGAAACAGCATGTTTTGTGAAAGTCTGGTGCCTGAAATAGGTTTTACAAAAAACCTGTACCTACTACACGTCACCATACTAACGGAATATACACTTTCACGAAACAGATGGTGTGGTATAAAAAAATACTAAAACAGTTAATAATAACGCTTGAAAAAAATTAAGTACCTAAGTGTGTTGTGTGTTGGTGTAGTGAAAGAAGACCAAGTACTTAGTCAAGTTGTAAGTGTAGTATTTGCATGAGGGGCTATGTGTAGGTTAGAAAGGAAGCACGAAGTCAAAGTCAAAGTTAAAGTCAAAGTCAAAGTCAAAGTCAAAAAATCCTCAGACGATTTGCACAGACTTCACGACCGACGTGATCGGGGAGGCAGCATTCGGCATCAAGTCGGAGGCGGCGCGGACTGGAGACAGCGTCATCAGGAAGATCACTAGAGACTTCATGAGGTTCAGCGTGTTCCGGGGCTTGAGCTGGTCCAGTATTTTCTTCTTCCCAGCTTTGGTGGACTTCTTTGGGTAAGTCTTCTTGACCTCGAATGACCTCGAAGGTTGCCCGGGAAATATTTATTGAAGGTATCCGGGAAGGTATTAGGGCTGTAGTTCACCTTAGCATCTCTGGGTATATCTACTTACTGAATGTTATGCTGAAGTTTGCATAGGTTAAAAAAATATATACTATAGATATATAAGATGTGGCTCTCCCGTACAGACAACGGCAAACAGTTTGGCGCAGGACTTCATGGTAGGGTAGTCGCTAAGCCAGATGAACCTTTCCACAACCAGTGTTGTAACCACTAGCAGAAGCCAGCAAAGTAGTCGAAGTAAAGAGCTTTATCATTTTCTAGGTTCTCATTTTTCCCCAAAGATACGACCGCGTACTTACGCAAGCTGTTCCAAGTGATGGTAGAGCAGCGCGGCGGACTCGACCGCCCGGTCCCTGAAAGCCGCGACCTGCTCGACGCCTTGATCAACATTAGACAGGAAGCAGCTAAGGAGAATGAAGGTAGCAACAACAGCTGATTCATCAATCGTCCTGCCCGTAATCGCACACTAGGTGGAATTGCCACTACTGCCTTCCACTCTCATCTATCGGACATCATCTCATCACTCACCCCCCTCTTGCCCATATCATCCTTCTCGCAATTCATCCATTTCTTCTTCGGCTTACCTCTATCCTCTATCCACGCTCGCACAGAGGCGGTTTTCATTTGAAATTGGTGTGCTCCAACTTAGCCATCAACACCAAGAAAGCCATCCAAACCATCAACTAGCCCGAGGTTCTTGCCTTTCTCCTTGTGTGCTGGTCTCGATTCCGAACAGGCGGTAGATTTGACGTTTCAAAGTGATCCTAAAAATCTTACTGAATAAATATATTTGACTTTGACTTTGACCACACTTTGACCACTTACTGGGGGCTGTGTTGTGACTGGCGGTCCCGTAGAGTTGATGGATAGAGGTGGCTCATTATCACTAGCGAGGCCTGTTTTTTTATAAACGTCGAGTCGGCTCTAGACCTGTCTAGCCATGCCTGGGCGAGGTCTACAATGGAGTGAGCCTTTCCGGAAAATTATTTGTTCAGGAGCTGATTTGGGCTGAAATTGTTATGAACTTTGGCGAAAGTGTAACTGCACGTGGTCAGCTATAGTTAGGTTAGTTTCTAGTTTTTTCTGTTGATTACATAACGTTTATTGTATTAAATAAAGGATTTTCTATGTTATATCTATCTATGTTTATTTTATTATTCACAACTTGCGTGAGTATGTATTATTATACATTTTCCTTACGATGTGACCTTCACCGACAGAGCACGTGCATATGTAAAATGCGCAAATAAATATCCGATAAACTGAAAAATCCATTGCTACGTTACACGTCTGGATTTGATCCCATAACCTCTAAATCGGAAAACAGACCCATACCGTCTTGGCCACACAGCTCCCTTGTATATGTTTATATTTTTTGTTCCAGGGATAAGTGAGGAATTCCTACTGGCTCAAGCGGCCATCTTTTTGCAAGCGGGATTCGATACGTCTGGTAGCGCGCTGGCGTTCTTGATCTACGAGCTGGCTCATCGGCCGCACTTACAGGTACCAATATACCTTATTTTGTTTTGAAATAATATATGTAAGCACTTTTAAATTGTTCGCACATAAATTTCATCAAAATCGGTTCAGGAGTTTGCTTTTCTGACGTTCTGTTTTTCAAATGAATTTGAAAAACAGAACGTCATCCAGATAAACGATATTGTGTCACGTCACACTCTCACATAAAGAAGAGGTAAGCCTTTCCTTTCCACCAGTTTGTTTTTAGGGGCCTTGCTCTCTCCTTTTAGTTATGAACCATGGTTCCGAACAACAACACTTCTGTATTTTTTTTCAGTATTTTCAATACCAAATTTTTGTAACATGCAAAAAACACAACTATCGTTTTTTACCATCGTGGCATATATTCAGTGATAAATAACTTAAATTATTTTTTTGTAAATATATCCTAAACTGAAGAATGAATGGACCACAAAAAAGCAAAAAAATATAACTAGCTTGAAGTTATTGTTTGACTCCGGTAGCTCTGCCATCTGTGCTGTAGGCTGTTTTTTCGATTCCCATCCAGGACGAATGTTTTGTTCACTTCTCTTGCTCGAAAAGAGTGTCATTAAGATCATTCTTATTTTGATCTTTATCTATTACTACTGGGACTGATTTGGATTTTCACATCAGGAACAGATATTCGTATCAGATAAGTAATAATAAGAAATAGAAATTCCCTAAATGTTCAGTTTGCAAAAAGTTAAATTCGCAGCAATCAGATTTTAACAATCCTAAAATTTGATATTCCATTTCTGATGTTGTATGTATTGTAGGTATCTATATATAAAAAAAACACATATTTGAAAATGGAACTGAAAGGTTGCGTTTCTTGGCGATTGTTGGGTGCAATGTTAATAATGATGAGTTCGTGCGTTTATTGTCTAAGATAGAAAAAAACTGATTTTGCCAAAAATCATGAAATCTCTAGAGTTTTGAGAGTAAGTGAACATAAATATTTAATGTTAGAATGCCATCGAGCGAAAATTAAGATATGGAAATGGAACTAAATAATTCTGAATCTGTGGCTGAAAAAACCTCTCTTTCAACTTTCAAAATTGTTCCTACTGTAAATAAAAGTCGATCTGTGAAAAATTCTAAGCAAACTCCAAAACGTCTGGAACTGTTTGATGAAATTTCAAAAAAAAACAAAAAAAAAATCAGGCAATCTTCAGATTAGTCTAGCGGATGATCCTGTGAAATTTGGTATTGATCAAATCAATAGTGTTTTTTTATCAATTTTGCACATGTGGGATTTTCTAAGTAGTTTGTAATTAAATTAATCAAAACTATACGTTTTATTTAAAACGCGGATACTTACTTATACGATTATGTTGATGTAGGCACGGACAGTTTCGATTCACCTTTTCGTCGAAACGAAACCGTAAATAAAAAAAAACTTGAGTAATATAAATATTTTAAAATTTAAGTAAGTTGGTACTTATAGCAACTACGACTCAAGCAAGTTTTTAAAGTGTTAAAGAAAATTTATTATCCCTCGTATTAATCGTCGTTTAAGTCCCTTGTCTTTTATTATCTGTGCTCTTGCGTAACAATCTACATTTGGTAATTAATTTTTTTTTTTTATACTTTCCAAACAGGCGATATATTTGACGAAAAACATACTGATAAGCTGGCTAGTGGCCTAACTTCGTTTGTCTGTTAGTGATCGTTTTCCATTTTTTTCTATTAAGTAAGGCTAACTATTATCTTCAGGCACGCTTCCGTATGGTACCTAATTAGGTACTGGTCTGTAACAGTTGAGTTAGGTACGATTTGAGACCATTTGTAACGGTCCTTTAGTAACCCGACTGCTTCCTTGTACCATGGACGAAGGAAATACAATAGACTGACAATCTTCCTACTATCGAGCGTGGCACGATAAATAAATACTTTCTATGACGTGAGATGTCGCTACGTGTTCCCAAACGAAGTAATAATAATTGAATCATATTTTTTCTAACACTCCTTTCTTCGTACGAAAATATACAGAGAGATGGCGCTTTTTCTGACTAGCACAAATGTTATTTCTTTGCTGCGAGGTTGCCAGCATGTGCAAAAACCTACGCACGGCAGCGGCGGTGGCGTTGCCGCTCTTAAGACTCGAATTGTCTCGTCGTCGTCTTCGTCGCGTGCAACTGCAAAGTGCAAAATAAATGGGTACCGTAAAACTGCACACAGGCGGTCAACCCTCCCGCCACCACCACCACCGCCGATCTACATACGATTTTTTGTGTCCTGTAGGTACTGTATATTTAGATTAGATAGTAAATTGATAGTAATATATATATATATAATATATGTATAATATATAGTAATATATAGTATTAGATAGTAAATTGTAGATTTTCTTCAAAATAAGGTTTATTGAGAAAACAAAGCCTGGTTGCCTTCCTTGTCACCATTATGTAGGTAAGTACTTAACCTATACCCCTATACATAATGGTGAAGTAAAAAACGGTTAGTTAGGTAGGTACCTACCCTACCTATACATAGTGCATAGTGATGCCCAGAGTTGATAGCTACCGCATCACATGCGCAGCGAAAACTATTGGTGATGGAACAAAGTGAGGTCTACAATGAAGCGAGCCTTCCGAGAAAATGCTTCAGCTGTGGGCTTATAGGGCCCAAAACGATCGCAGGGGGTGTCACTGTGAAGTTTAGGTTAGATAGCGGCAGTAGGTTGCAACTCGGCTCTCGTCTCTGGTCACACGCTAACCGCGTCGCTACCTACCATGCGTACCTAATTTTTGTGATTTTTGGATCAATCAATTATTATGACTTCGAAACATAAATAATTCGTTTAGGTACATGATACTGTGACGCACCTACTCAATTCTCTACCTACCCAGTAATAGTTGCGTATGTTTGTAGTTATCTAGACAGCGATAAAATTCTATAATTGGTGAGAAGCTATAAGTAGGTACAGACATACATGTATTGTCAATAAAAAATCTGTACTTAGTAGGTACCTATGTATGTTAAAGTGTTTTCTCGACACTTACTTATTAAAGGTATTGATGTTATATACATAGTTAACATTATTGATTTATTTTAACAAAAATTTTACCTATATTCATATCGGCAAATGCTCTGACCGCGAAACCGTTTCCAAGTCAGCAGAGACAAACGGATTATGAACGCTAATGCCACACAATAAGATTCAATTTCGCGTGCAAGTCTTAACAGTAAGTAAATTTTTGTACCGAAACATGGCTTTTTAACCTCCTTTAAAAAAAAGGAGGAGGTTCTCAAATCGTCGGAACGTTTTTTTTTTAATGTTTGTTCCCTGATTACTCAAAGACGGCCGGACCGATTTAGATATTTTTTTTAAAGGGTCTTCCCATTGTCATGGGTGTTCCCATTGTCATCAAGTCAGGATCTGATGATTGAACCCTGGAGAAATTGAGGGAACTCTTCAAATATTATATGCACACTTGAAGTGATTTGGGTATTTTTAGGGTCGGTATACTTCCTAGGTGATCCCATTGTCATCAGGTCAGGATCTGATGATCAGATCCTAGATAAATCGAGGGAACTCTTCAAATATTGTAGGCACACTTAAAGCGATAAGGGTATTTTAGGCTGTATTACCTCAAAAATAAAGAAAAAGACCCTTGTCAGGGGGACTTTTTCTTTATCGGTCAGGATCTGATGATGGGATCCTGAAAAAATGGAGGGAACTCTTCAAATATTATAGGCACACTTGAAGCGATTTGGGTGTATATCTCAAAAGTAAGGAGAAAACGGACCCCATATAGGGTCACGCGTCTGTCTGTCTGCCCGTCCATCTGTCATCAAAATAATTGGAAAAAATACGCCATCCAGGTTAACGAAATTGAATCATATTCTTCATCAAAGTCGGTTTTCTTTCTTTTTAGTTTTTAAAACGTAATTAGGTTAGAGAGTGATCCTTCTGTACGCTAGTACTATTTATTATTCTGTGACGAAAGATATGAACTATATATATATATACATATATATATATGAAATCGTTCTCATAAATAAATTTATTTTTTGATTCAATCAATTGTTGTTTTTCTTTTTCTATAGGCATCATCATTATTCTCCTGTCCGTATCCTACTCTAGATGGGGTTGGCACAACATATTCTCCTCTTTCAGTCACTCCTATCAGCAGTCAACTCTGTATTCTCTAGTCTTTCTCTGTATTTCAATATTCAATTTTCTGGTAGGTACATATTTTAACGATTTAACCTGCTTACTTTGATGACATAAACTAGAAAAGTAAATACCGGAGTTTTCAATATTCCTATAGTCTGCAGGTACCTGTCTGAAATAAAAATAATACTTACTTTGATGATAAGCGCCATCTAGTTAAACAACGATGCGTTACATCGCATTTTACGTACGTTTATTTAGAGTTTAGTTACACGCCATCTATTAGCAGGCTCGTAAAATGTGGTGTAATACCGCTGTGAAACAAAATTGATAAAACTACACTGTGAACAATTTTTACTATTCTAAAAAAAAATAGATATCAATCGAAGAATTTTACCATACAAATAATTGAAAATATATTCGTTTTAGATGTTGATTAGAATGCTCCCAGGCTACGAGACAGCGCCATCTAGAAATAATACCGGATTTTGATCATTTTTTGATCTACAAAATGTTCTATGGGATTAGCTGTCTATTGTATTTCTTCGTCCATGCTTGTACATAGCTAGTTTACTAGGTAGGTACATTAGGTAGGTAACCAAGTCAACCTATGGTACCTAGCATTGTTTGTAAAACTATGGTGAAAATACAAAATACATTTGTTACTGATTTCAGGATAGGCTTCACGACGAGCTGCAAGCAGCTATTCAACAGCACGGAACAGACAAACTTAACTCAAATCAACTCAGTGAGCTGCCATACATGAACGCGATTATCAAAGGTAAGCCTAATTGTTACCGTCTGCCCCCACGAACGTCCCCCACGTGGGGGCAGACGTCGGGTGTATTAGTATGTCGCGCCCACAGGCCGTGCCCAAGAATTGGTACAGTCAGAAAGAGAACCGAGGCTTGGGGGAGACCCCAATAAGTAGAGATACTTATTTAATTGGTCTACCAACAGCGGAAACACAAAATTATACAATACAATCATAATAACGAATAGTCTCTTTAATAATAGGCAGCCACATATTTCTCATACAAAGTAAGTTGTTCATTTACATTTTTTTTTTTATTGTACGATGGGGAAGCGCTTGGCCTTCATCTCACCTGGTAACAAGTTAAGATAAGGCCGAAGGTAGAGACGCACTTCACCTGGAATCCTCAACAAACTGAGGAACTGGCTATCTTACCTCTGAATGCCGGAACACAACAATTTAAGAATTGTTATTATGGCGAAAGAATTCTACAAAACTCTATTTGAAGTTGTGTCTTCCTTAATGTAGAGTCTTTCCACACATAGGTACTCTTGCGCAACTTCAAGAGGAGTCCCGGCGACAATAATCGGTTCTGGGGTAAAACGATCATTGATCATAATTTTAGTATTTTTGATGTTCATTCATACCCAGACCGATTTGACGAGGAGCATCAGATAGGCACCTATTTATATTGCTTTTCTGCATTGTTTGCAGATCCTGCAGTGATTCCGCCATTATGACGATATCGTCAACAAACCTTAATTGTGAGATGTTTTTTTTTTTAAAGGACAATACGCTGGCCTGGTTCTAAACCTGGAGGGCGACAGCTTTGCGCGGACCTGGTTGTGAGATGTATTGTAGGTAGTCCCTGTTTATGTTAATGCCCTATCCATTCCAACCCGCGTCCCCTAAAATAAAATAAAGACTAAACATGTCTTCCAGTGCGATTGTGATCAGTTTAGGGAATATAACATCCCCTTGTCTCCACGACGCAACTGGATATGTTTAGACTGCTCGTTCTGGACTTGAACAGACATGGTCGCTTCATCGTATAACAATCTACTACTATTAGGTAGGTATAACAATATGGGTATCAAATGATAGGAAGCTACTTTTTCAGGCCATGTTTTCGTAAAACCATTAATTTTGCGGGTCGGGTTTTAGTTTATCAACTTTACCTTGTTTCCAGAAACTCTTAGAAAATGGCCAGCGATGGGCTGGCTAGATCGAATCGCAACTCACGACTATATAGTGGACGAACACCTCACTATCCCCGCCGGCACGGTCGTGTACGTCAACGCCATCGGCATGCATTGGGACGCGAACTACTTCCCACAGCCCGAGGAGTTCAACCCGGACCGTTTCCTGCCAGAAAACGAGAAGAACATCAAGCCGTTTACTTACATGCCGTTCGGAGAGGGACCTAGGAACTGTATTGGTAAATAATATCAGGAATGAACGACCTTAGATAAAAACGTTACCTTCGAGAACAAGGATGTAGCGAGGACAAAAAAACGAGACCATTTTTTTTATAAAACGGAACGGATAAGCGTAAAAGTGAAAGTATGAAATGTTCAACTTGATTATAATTTTAAAATGTACCTACTAAAACAGCATGCAGCAGTTCAACATTTTTAAATTTCTGATGGTAGGTATGATTTTTTTACGTTTTGAACCAACAACTGCTATTTTGTTTCCAGGCATGCGCTTCGCATACAGCACACTTCGATTCGGGGTATCGTCGATATTCATGAAGTACAGCGTGCGGCCTCAGTCCGGCGTCTGCGTGGCCAACGAGTGCAAGATCGAGAAACGAGGCTTGCTGCTCGCGCCAGATAGCGATGAAAAGATGTCTGTTGTATTCACAGCTAGGAAGTAAAACGCTTAACTAATATCAATAATATTAAACTTTGTAGCTGTAGTTGCTTATTCCTTTTACCCCACTATTCATTTATTTAATCGTATGACATTACGTAAGGCGTAAGGTTAGCAAATAATAATTCTAAATATGGCGAAGCAAAATAGAGAGTTATGATTATAACCGGTACCTATGACGTAATTATGTTCATCTATTTCTTCATAATTTCTAAGCTATTCATTCGAATTTAACAAATCAGGTAGGTATTTAGTTTTGTTGCTAGCGTCTGGATCACAGAACACTAAAATCCTAGGTCTGGATCGTCCGCTGCTTATAAATGCTATGTGACGTCACATTACATTTCATATAAGGATAAAACTATTCACTTTAACAGACCTGATTATAACAGTAATAGTTAATAAAAATTATAAGTTAATTAAATAGAACATCTTACAGTTATTGCAGTTCTAAATACACATAAGATTCAAAAGACCATGTCAGAGAAAATACTAAAATATACAGAACTTATGGAGGAGATCACTGGAGTTTGGAAAATGAATGAAGTAGGTAGGTACCTACTTAATTGTGCCACTGGTGATCTCCAGTACCGGTGTGACCTTAGGGTAACACCTGATCAACTCTTTAAGAGGAGGCTCCCTAAATGTTATTATGATTTGCCGTGTCACGGTAAGTCGACCAAATATTCGTTGAATGTAAAACTAAGCGCATGTTATTTTATCTGTCCAGCACTAAGATGGTTACACAATTTAAAGTTTTTATCTCGATACATTTTCTTTTTTATCTCATGGTATGAGTAAATTAAAGTTTTAATCACCTCAAAGTACAATTTTCTTATTTTTAAAACAGAGTTTTGTAAGCAGTGAATCTAAGGTTACAAAGAACTGACTAATTTGCGCCTTAGTTCGTGGGGGTCTATAGATGCAGATAACTATCATATTAAGTTTGGGATTTCAACCGAATAACCGAACAAGAATACAAGACCCACCATAGTTATTTTTCCTGGTATAGACGGTTGTGAGATTAAAATTAGGTAGACAAACAAGATGAAGGTCTTCGTGTGTATATATATGCTCAGTTACACACAATACGTCTACCGGATAGCCACAATCCTCTAGTTTGTCCAGGCTTACTGCCAATTTATCTGATTTGCTTATAAGGCCATTTATATTTTGATGAAGAATGTGGACTTGTTTATGAACGAAAAAATTATTTTTTTTTCGAGCTCAGTGCAACGTTAGTTACCTGCCTCTTGAGCTTCCAGTTCATCAGTTTGAGTACACTTATTAACATAGCGCAATTGATTAGCTTCATTCAGGCGTTTACAATATTCAGTATATTCCATCTTGTGCATTAGATTTAAGATATCTCTATGCAAATTCTGACACAGAAGATGAGTAGACTGTTTACGGTTTTTCATATGAGTAATTCATGCCTACATATCTTGCATGCTTGAATTTTAACTCACAACCTAATAATGATGTCACCTGCGCTATATACTGATGACATCCCCACTCTTGAAGAAGGCATTGATTCTGGTGAAGGCGACGTCACCCTAGCTCTCGCTTTTTGCGGACGACAGTACTTACCTTCTTTTCGTCCTCTATAAGCCCAGTTCATGCACGCGGTCAGATGCAATGCTTACTCGACACTCTGCTCACACTGGCTTGACAAGTGGAGAATAGCTGTCAATGTCACAAAAACTGCTGCAGTCTTGGTTTTGCGGAAGCGTACTGTGCTTATGCCGCTCAAACTGCGAGGCCAAGAGATTGAATGGCAGCCATGAGTTCGGTACCTTGGAGTGGACATCGCCGAACACTGTCGATGAACGCTCAGGTAGAGCGCGCGATTCGCCAAACGCGAACGGCCCGAGCCATGCTGCGACCGGTACTCACGTCTAAATTACCTTTAAGGACCAAGACAGGAGTGTATTAAACATACCTACGGTCACGACTTACTTACGCGGCACCAGCATGGTACTCACTGTACTCGGCCACTAACCGAAAAAACACAGTTTGCACAGGAGCTGGGAGATATGTGAGGAATGATGTTATTGCCCGGGACTTAGAAATGCTTAGTGTTGAGGAGTTCGTGGTGACATTGGCGCGACGATTATTCGACCGCGCTGACAACTATCACTACGTACACCTAAACACAATTGCTCCGCTCCACGCTAGGCCACCAGATAACCGCTGCCGATGGAGGCCCCTTCCTCGCGAACTTCTACGCTCACCTTGCTCTTCTTTATGAATGAATGTGTATAATTTACCCTTTCCACCGGTAATGCAGGAGTCTTGGGTAATTCATACGGACCTCCACCGTGCTTCACGCATCTTGCGCATTTACTTAACGTTTTTTGAACTCGAGATCTACCTTGAGGTATCCAATATTTCTGGCGTATGATGCTTAGAGTATGAGCTACTCCTATGTGAAGGTTCTTTTCATGAGTTTCCTTTATAAGTCTTTTTGTGAATTCACTTTCTTTCGGTAAAAGGATAGGATATTTAGCGTCGTAAGATAAGTCTGAATGTGCGAGACGTCCGTCACATCGTAAAATTCCATTTGTGTCGCAGAATAAACTTAAGCTACCAGCTAGGCTAGTTTTCTTACCTTGTACTTCTTCTGGGAACATTCTTTTTTGTAGCTGTTTTATTTCTTCTAATTGAGGATCTAGGTTTGTTACCGAGTTTGAGTTTGCAGGTTGTGTTTTGATCGAATCCTTTTCATGGATTTCTGTGTCAGACAGACCCTCCCCCACTAGAAGAGAAACTTCCACAACTGGGCTCTTTGGCCACATCTTGGAATCCTGACGTAAGAAGGCTGGTCCGCTTAACCACATTTCTCTGTCTTCTTTTGAGATGTTTGGTCGTGTTGCAGTGTCTGCTGGATTGAGTTTAGATGGAACATATCTCACCACTAAGTCTTTATTTTTCTTAATCTCTTCCATTCTTCGAGATACAAACGGTTCTAATAGTTTGTCCGAGTAAAACCAGCTTTTCACGATCTGACTATCGGTCCATAATATTGTTTGGGTTATGTGCAGTTGTAAAAATTTGAGAACAAATTTAATAAGTCTGCTTCCAATTAAAACGCCTAACATTTCCAGTTTCGGTATCTTTAATTTGTCTTGATCTTTGTCTTGGTAGGTACAAGACGTGACTTGCCTATTATAAATTGGACGTTCTCTCCTTGTACCAAGAATATTACAGCCATTCTACTGTTGAAGAATCCGTAAAACAATGCAATTGTGAATTATTTTCTTTTGGTATAGTAATATTTCTTGGTAAACGTATTGACTCTATTTCTTTAAGATCTTCTAGAATATTCATCCATTCTTGTTTTGTGTTAACAGATAACGAACTGTCCCATTTAACCTTTTGCTTCCATAATTGTTGAAGTAGTAGTTTGGCTGGTAAAACTATGGGTACACTGAATCCACATGGATCGTATATCGCCGCTATGGTTTTAAGAATTCCTCTCTTCGTAACCTCATTAGTCATGTTTACCTCCGATCTAAGATGGAGTGAGCCTTCTTTCAATTCCCAATTTAAACCTAAAGTCTTCACTGTGGTATCCGATGCCACATCTGGTATTTGGTCAATGAATTCTTTAGAGTTGGAACTCCATTCTCGAAGATTCATTGATATTTCAGAAAACTTGGTCTTTGCCTCTTTGTACAGATCTAAAGCTTCATCTACTGATTCTGTACCTGTTAGTAGATTGTCGACATATATGTTACTAGCCAATTGTTTGGTGTGCTTCCCTTCGGAAGTCTGTAGATGGTGTTTAATTGTTGCGTTTAGTAAGAACGGACTGGAGATAATTCCAAATGGAACTCTCGTGAATCTATACTGTATAAGATTATCTTCAGTGACAGGTATTTCTGTGTCCTTTAGCCATAGAAATCTAGTCACATCTCTATCTTTGTCGTTTAATCCAATTTGCAAGAAGGCCTTTTCGACATCCGCAGTTAATCCAATATTACGACATCTAAATTGAATTAATAGTCCAGTCAGGTCTTCCAGCATCATGGGACCGGCATATAAACATTCGTTAAGACTTTTCGCATTCTTTACTTTCGCTGAAGCGTCGTATACCAATCTAAGTGCCTTACCAGTAGCTTTAACTCCGTGAAATGGCAAATAATGTATGGGATGATTTCTTTCCCTTTCGTTGGGAACTTCTTCTATAATTTTCTTTTCTAATTGATCGCTTAATGTCTTGTCATACATTGTTAAAGTTTCTTTATCCAGTCTTTTGACGAGTCCTACGAGTCTTCCGTATGCTAATCCATAATTCGTCGGTAACTCATGTGTATTATCTTTCCATGGCCAGCTGACATGGTATCTTCCGTCCTTTAATGTTGTGTTTTCGTTAAATTGCTTAATAGCTTCTTCGTCTCTATTGGTGTTAGGTGAATCGACTATTCCTATTGATTCTAAGTCCCACAAAGTTGTCATTGATTTATCGTCTAACGGTAGATCAGGTTTGTTCAATTTGGTCTCGTATGATGCTTGGAAGTAAGTGAGAACAGATAAATCATCGCTCCTCTCTTCTCTTGAACGTCCAGACAATATCCAACCAAATACAGAGTCCACTATGTATAGATTTTCTTTTATCTCTACCTTTTTGGATAGCATTAGTGACTGATAATAGTCATTTCCTATCAAGATGTCAATCTGATCCCCAAGTGACCCATCATCGGATAGACTGTACTTGCTTCTATGTTTCCATTCTGAAAAATCCTTATTATAGCTGGATATGTCATGAGTCATAGTAGGCACGATATTGACATACATTAACTTCATCCTGTTAGTCTTTGTTCGTAGACAGAGTTTGGCCAATGGACTTTCTAGCTCACGAGGTTGTTCTCCAGCAAATGTAAACACGGTAAGATGTTGATTTTCTTCTGGTACTAGTTTGAGTTTTGTAGCTACACTTTGTAGGACATAGCTCCTCATACTGCCACAATCAAAGAGGATACGACATTTGAGTAGTGTATTATCCTTTCCTATAACGTCAACAATAGCTGTCTGAAGGACTGTAGACGAATCATTATTTACATATAATGAGGTGGTATTTTCCCTTTTTGGTTGTTCATTCGTAGGGCACAGTGCTCTATTGTGTTGTCCGGTCTTTTTACAGTGAGGACAAGTTCTTGTATTTCTTTTGCACATCCTTGCACTGTGACCTAGGGTGAAGCATATAAAGCAACGGTTACCTAACTTTGCCTTTCTGAGTTGTATTGTTTTAACATTGGCGCACTCGTCATTGAAATGATCTCCACTGCAGAATATGCACGACAACCTCCTTCTCTTTTGAGTAGATGCAGAGTGATTTCCTTCATCGGTAGACTTACGTTTATTGTTATTGTTATATGTCTTATTGAATGCAGCTAAAGTTGGTTTAAATATTTTGTGTGTGTTCTTACTAGTCTCTGGCTTCATCGGTCTTAGTTTTCTCTTGACTCTAGACGCATGTGTAAGAAGCGTTTCGGTAGTATAACTCTTGCTTTTACTATGGACTTCTTCGCAAGTTTTTCTCGCGTCTTCTCTGGCTGTGAGGACCAGTTGTAACTGTTTTCTTAGCTCCTGTATAGTCTCTTCTTTAAGTTTCAATTTCAATTCGTATATGATGTCTTCGGGAAATTTTTCCATGATTAAAAATCTCAAATGATTGTGTTCTGTGTTTTCTCCTAAAGAGTTCAATACTCTCAGGTGTCGTTCAATGTCATCCAGCGTTTTCCTGCACTCGTCTGGATTCTCTGCTCTTGCCATTTTATATAACTTTGAATAATGAGCATCAATAATTTGTGATTTTCTACCATATCGGTCTGTGAGTGTGGTTACCGCTATCTTGTAGTTGTCATTGGTTGTTTCTAATCCTTCTAAAATTGTTTTTGCATCTCCTTTCAGAGATGTTTTCAGATACAACAGTTTGTCTACGTCTCTGAGATCTCTTTGATCAATATTTGAGCTAAATTGATCCCAGAATTGTGTCCACTGTAGGACATTTCCGTCAAATGTGGGTAAATTAAGTTCTGGCAACTTTCCTCTATTTGTGTGATGATGATGATGATGACCTGAAGTTGTAGATGTACTAGTCTTGTCTCGTTTGGATTAAATGTGGGCATTTAATTCAGCTAGACTCTCTTCACCGTCTAATTGATCAGTTGTCAGGTTGGATATCTCATCAGCATTGGGATTGGTTACTGTATTAAAGTATTGATACAATTCTGTATTGAAGCGAGTTATCACAACTTGTAGTTTTGCTGAGGTGATCTTTGCTTGTTCGTATTCTTCATCATTCCATGATTTTAATACACTAAGGATCTTTGAGTTGTTGGACAAAATTTTCAAAATTTTCAGGAAAGCGCTTAGTTCTTATGCGTGGGATATCAACCAGGTGAGGATGATAATAGGCTGTGCGTCTGAAATTTCTGTTGAAAAACGGCGAAGGCGGTATAAGGTCGTGAAGCTCCTGAGCACACTCACCGAAGTACAATCTGTAAAACACTGACAAACACGCAACCTTGCGACGATGGCTCAGGCTGTCGAGCCTTGCTTTGGCAAGGTGCTCTTCACCTATGAGCCTCTTGGCTCTGCGCTCCACCGAGTCAAGTGCAGCAAGTTGATATTTGGCTGAACCATCCCAAAGGTGGCTGCAATACTCCATACAGGATCGAACTTGAGCTTTATATAAAGTCAGTAGTTTGTGATTGTGAATTTAATTTACTTTGACTCTCATTATACCATTTCTGCTCTGAGTGGTATATGATGTGTGTACTGGTCATAG
Source organism: Venusia cambrica (assembly GCA_951394065.1). Classification (NCBI taxonomy): domain Eukaryota; kingdom Metazoa; phylum Arthropoda; class Insecta; order Lepidoptera; family Geometridae; genus Venusia; species Venusia cambrica. The sequence goes on from OX596071.1 coordinate 7,913,409, forward strand.
CTCAGAATCGTTACTCTTACTTAGCAAGGTTTTGTTTAGTTCACATACAAATCCCACACACAGTTCGACCTAGTCTATAAACATAGCACTAATTCCCGAACAAAGCAATATGTCATAATAAAACTTTTAATTTTTATTTCCTTTTGACTTGCATGTGAAACTACCGTGCTCGCCTTTTGCAATTTGTTTACTACAGCAAGAAGTTTCATGAGCATTCAATTGTTTTATTCATTCAACAAAAAAAATCACAATCAAACACAAACTGTCCGGCACTTATGTTATTAAATTTTAAGTTCAACACAACTGAACTTGTTTGTCTGGTATCTGTGTTCATCATAGATATTATCTAGTATAACACTATTCATAGGTAGTGTGTAGCTAGGACTCTTATTTAAATAAATGGTTTTATGTAATTTGTCTCATGGACTCATAAGATTACTCGTTGTGATAAGTCATTCATTGCTATGATATCGTTTGGACTACATTCTCGATTTAGACTCTAATACTAAAAGTTGAGATGTTTTATAAAGAATTGAACTAGATCCAAATACCTTGTTTGTTGTAAATCTATTTCCTTATATAGGTACCTATGAAGGCACAGTTGGCGTCTAAATGCCGGCTTTAATTATCCTTAGGATGCTGCATCAATGCAATTGTCACACAACTTGATGGAGTTGTAGATAATTTTCAGTTAAATTTCACATACAACTTCGATGTGAACAGTTGAACATTTTCAAAGTTTTTTGTGACCTCGTACTTGTCCGTAAGTATTGTATTCTCTTTGCTTGTCGGTTCCTGTCGCTAATTTCACTGCGTACTTGATCTGTAGTCTATGGAGCAAATAACAAATTTCATTTCACGGTACCGTCTGGACTTTCCTCTTGTTTTTTTTTGTTGTTTAATATTACGCAATTTATAACAAGTTCACATTGTTAAATCCATAGTTATTTCAAAATAATTATTGGTTTCTATTCTAAAATATTTTTTATAGCACAAACACTGTTCTTAACGCCATCTGTGGTGGAGTAGTGGTCTCTCTCCTATGAGACGCCATCTACCGTACAGTGGCTTAACTATTTGTAGGCTTGCTTGCCTCACAGTACACACGGGTTAGATAAATAAGTTAGTTTTTGATTTTTAATACTAAAAAGGTTGATAAATAAAGTACAACCACATTTCCTTATGAAATATAGATACTCGATTGCTTTATTCCGTGAATTATCCTGAAAACCTTATTTTATTCAATATGTCGATTTTCAATACCAAGATCACAAGTTCATCTACTCCTCCACAGATGTCGTTGCCTGTTTTTAAATTGTAATATTTTAATGCTTTACCAAGGCAGGATGATTTCATCTACCATACAGAAACCTCTCATTATTTCTTATAGTAAATATGAGTGATTATATTAGATTAATATACAATCCCAGCTTCTCCACCATAAATATGTACCAAAGGGGATGACTTCAATACACATTTAATTTGTTGTTAATTAGATGATCTTATTATGAGTCTTAGACTCTTGCCTAGGTACCCTAACTCAATGGTTTTAATAATGAACTGCTTTGTTTGTTCAATATCAAGATAGGAATAAGGTTATGAAACATGAGAGTTTGTTCTGTATGATAGATATGTGATCATCCTTACCTTAGAAGAGCTTCACATGACATGGGGTCGAGATGTCCAAGGTTTCATACGCATAACACAGTAATGTTGAGCTTCAAGTAGACCTGTGTAAAATTTGGTCACATTGATTCTAACTGAATCACTAGGTATTCCCTTATTTTAGCTTATATTATACAAGTGATCTAACCTCCAAGTTAGACCAGGACTTGGGGTTGGTAGTCAGTACAGCTTTGCTTTATTTTGTCATTTTATGACCGCGCCAAATACTTCTGGCTGAGACTACCCGCACAGGGTTGCTCTTAATATTTTATCCTATACCATGATATATTCAATATGAACGGTGGCAAAACCGTTCTTATTCGGCATCATCATTTTACGATACCTTGCACCCATGGACTTATTGGTGGGGCAGCAACTGGACGAACCGATCCAAAGCTACCCCAAGCCTCATACTTCTTTTCTTTCCTCAGCTGCAGACATGACTCTAATCCATGATCTACAGCTGACCCTTATGTATTGTAGTAAGCATATAGTGACGATTTATAACACCAGCCCAAGCCTTATTTTACAGAAATTATGCAATTCAATGTATTAAATTCAGACATGACTATTTCTAAATACTTAGCTTGCATTACAGATGAAAAACTGGAGATCTCGACCCACTGAGTTTAATTTTAGTATTAAGAAGTAAAATTACAAAAAGCACCGCGTCAATTTTACCTCCATGAGAAAAAGAGCGCGTTACTTACTATCGATAATATAGTCTATGCCTTCTCAGTTCCGTTTCCCGATTTTAGTGTTGCTATATACAATATTTACAGTCATCGCGTTTCGCGACACCAAAGGCCTATCTTAGACCTACCGGAAAGCAGGCAGTTCAGTGGGACTACTTAATATCATCATTACTGCGATCAACAACACGCCTGTCAAGCGTGGTGATTATGGCAAATCCCTAATAATGATGATGATGATTCTAAAAGATAAGCAGTTCAATAGGTCTCTAGTGTCTCTAAACCGTAAACACCACAGGAAAGCAGAATACGCAATTTCGTTTACTTGGATGACATATTTTTTACAGTTATTTTGATATAAAAACCAAATTACTGTACCGATTTTGATGAATTTCTATGGGACCAGCCCAAAAGTATGGCCTACCAAACATAACATGAATCATCAAAATCTATTTTGAATTGACAGAGAAATCGAGTAACCAACAAAAAAAAAACATACAGCCGAATTGAGAACTTCCTTCTTTTTTTGAACTCTGTTAAAAACAGTTGAGCTTCTTGACACATAGGATCCGACAAAATACTGTTACATTTACCAACATCAAATTTATTATACCATAGGAGACTTCGGATGTTTGCGCTCCGTACACACTCCATAAATAAATGTTGGACAATCATCAATTTTGCCTCACACCTATAATCCAGTTTGGCGATTCTACTTTTTTCATTTAAAATGCAAACTTGTTTTATGGAATGTGCCCGGAACGTAGCCTACGAGCAGTAACTAACTCGAATCTTTTGTATTTATTTTCGTCTATCCGCGGGAAGGACGATTTGTATAGTGTACGGGTTGTATAGTGCGATACCATATTCTTTTATCAACTGACCTTTTTGTAATTTTCTTTTGACCTTGTAAATGACATGATCCAATGGATTCAGCAACTTAAAATTACTTTACCGACATTGCGAACGATTGTGCTAATAATGCCATACGAATAAATAAACTGACCTTTTGTCAAAATACTCCTACCAAAGATCTTTACACTGATTTTTAACAAATCTAACATAGTCAGAATGCAATGGGTTTACTGACAAAGGAACACCGTCAACTATAGCTTATTTTGACAAAAGATCAAAGATGTCACATTCTTCAATATGTACATAGGGACGAAGTGGCTAGTAACGGAACGCACCCTACCTAGCCCAGCTATGACATTTGGGTAATGGAGATGGACGTCTCGTTCCCGTCTCTTCTTACGTAGTATTTTACCCACGCACAAACCATATTGATCGCAATTTTTTGTAAAAAATAAAGTATATTATATAGGTACCTAACTGCTAACTGGAGGTTGCTTGCATTTTCAACTATTATGTAAGACTCCATTCACAACAATAGTGATTCAAACCATCAGAATGATGAACTCTGTACAGAATACAGCTAAATGTACGTACCCTATTCTAGGTTTTAGGTTTACCTATTTGAGGTTAGTACCTATGATAAGCTCTTTATTCATAAAATTACGGCTCTTTTCAGTTCTCCGCTTCATCAACATTAAAAATGCGTTGCAAGCTGCAAAAGAATGTAAACCTTCCCGTCTGAATGTTGTGAAACCAGAAATATCAGCAGTATTGACTCCAATTTTCTCGCCAAGGAACATTGGTGTAGAGATCGGTGAAAAGTCAATAATAGCCAGGATACAGCAGGAACCCTTTAAGTATGTGCCGATTGTGAACCCGCGGTCTATTCTGCCACTGTTGGAGAATGAGTGGCATCGTCAGGAGGTTGGCTTGCCTTCAAAGAAAAATGAAGAAATTCAGGTACTTACCTTACCTACTTGTGTAAATCAATATAAAGCAATTTTGTGTACCAAGCTTGTACCCCAGTCCTTTAATAATACTTAAGATAAGAGCATCAACTACTACACTAAGGCTGTAAGTATTCTTAGCTAAGAATACTGGCTAAATTTGAAGAGAAAATACAAATATTGCCAAGGTGCTAGCACCTTGGCAACATTATAAAAAAAAAATTAAAGAATAAAATCAATTTTCCAAGCAAAGTAATTTTTCTGTAAGAATAATGTGAAAGACATTCTAAAGATTATATTGATAATTAGGAAAGCACATTTAATTAAAAATTAGAAACATTCAAAAATGTATACATAATGTTATATCCTAACAATATGTGAACTTATTTTTTTACTATAAAAATAAAAGCACATCCGTATTTACTGAATCTAATGTAATGGTAGTAATTACAAATAATGTATGTATAATTAACTTCTATTTATCGCATGTTAAATTCTGTAGTATTAGATAAAATCACATTTATACATTATTTTAGGCACAAAGAAAAATCACAGTTGGCCATGGACATTGAACAATCATAAATATCTTAATTCTACTCATGATCTGAAGGTCACATAATTAATATAAATTTTCAGTCACTTCATTAGAAACGCCATTATAAGACAGTGTTCCAATAATTTCATCTTTCCTCTCTTTTTGGATTCCTCTAGCTCATATCCTAGTAGTTCGCTCCGAACTGAGATCTTGTGATGTCTGGCACTTACCTTACTTAAGAACTCTTTTTTCAATCTCTCTTTATTCACCTTAGTGTTCGAAGCTCTCTCTTGTTGCTTACTCTTGTTCTATTAAAAGCCAGAATGAGAGCAAAGCACCAAATTACCGACTGTTATATATACAACCTCATAGTAAGCAGGTGGGGAGAAAACAATAAAGTGAATAAGTCACCCCTTACTAACATGAAACAAAGGTTCACGTTGTTTTGGTAATTGCTCTCAAAACCGTTGCTTCTGTAGTTGTGGTTCCTCCCCTCCCCTCCAGCCCACAGATGTCTTTAAGTCACCCAAGGGGTTTCACTAAAAAGGCAGCAGCTTTTGGATTCATATCAAAAACAAAACTTTCACTGTGAGCACCCACTGTGAGAAGACTGCTGCCAAGCTTCCTCCAATTTAATGGTTTGGCCATAATCACAGGATTATGGCCAAACCATTAAATTTTGGAGGAAGTTTTTTCCACATTGAGGTGGAAAAAACTTTGCTAAAGCGCACTAACTCAGACATGGTGCAGTTATGACTAGCTATCTATTGAATGCTAGCAAAAAAAATTGTACTAACGATAGATGCGCTATTGATAAGTAAAATTGCGATCGAAGTCTTAGTTAATGCGCTCATGAAAACTGAAAAACTGGGTTGCTGAAGAAATCAATGTCTCTTTGAGATAGTTGTACATCTTGTTTTCCTGATATTAGATATAGTACTAACCCATAGCCTCATAGCTCAGTTGGTAGTAGCTGTGCCTCCTGCACTGTAGGCTGTGGGTTCAATAACCACCCAGGACAAGCATTTGTGTGATGAATATAGATTTTTGTTCTGTGTTTGGGTGTTGTATCATATAGTACGTATGTATTTACAAAAAGTATTTAAGTATTCTATCCGTAATCTAGTTCCCATATTACAAGTTATGCTTAGTTTGGGGCTAGATGGCGCTGTGTAAAATTAATGTCCTGTAATATTTATTTATTGTCCTGTAATATTTATATACACTAAAAATCTTAGTTAATGCGCTTATCGTAAGCGCGGCACAGTAGCCAGTTGTCTAGTATGCTTTTAGAACTGTACACAGGGGTTAGTAACAACTTCTTCAGGTAAACAATTCCAATTTCATATAACTTGTATCTAGAGGAAATGGTATGCAGTTTTCTTGTTTAATGGGTTCATAGCTTAATCTCATGCTCTCTCTCATGACTTAATAACTAATAATCTTTCTTCATGAAATCGTTCTGGTAGTGTTTTTCTTCATGACATGCACTATATCCATCCTTATTTTCCATTGAGATTTGTTCAGTTGTGAAAAGGTAACAATTGATACTATAATATAAGTATGGATACCTGTTTTTCAATTCTAATTTTAAATGTTCACAACTTTCAGGCAGCTCGGCTCATTGTAATACGTAAACGTAAAATGAAGAAACATCAGCGCAGAAAGCTTTGGAAGAAAATGAGGCATCGCTGGGCAAGGGTAAGTATTTACTCACATACCTACAGACAATAATAATGTGCATGTCTCCAGCTTGCACAGAACGAATCTGTAATTTCTAAATATGTCAATATTTGGTTCAATCTGAAAATCTAGTTTAAAATTTAGGTTCCAATCGAACTGCATAGATACAAGCCTAAGTAGGTGTGTAAGCTAGGGACAGGGTCTACAGCTTACACATGCTGGTAACGCCAATCTGGTCAAGACTGGGCTATAATTAATAGCCCAGTCTTGACCAGTTCAAAATTGATTGTAACTGTGGCCTGCACTAAGCGGCAACGTAACTCGTGGACGGGTTTCTCAAGTATATTTGAATTTTTTAGCGGGAAAAAAAATATTGCTTATTTTTCTGAAACCACTGGGTCTAAAGGTACCAAAATGTTGATGCTTAGTGAACCAATTCCGGACTCAAATTTAAGCTATTAAACACAATCCAGTATTCAGCCGTTTCGCTAATCCAGATGTGTAAGCTGGGGACATGGGTCTACAGCATACACGTTGTCTTTACCTTGTACCTCTGAAAGTACTATAGCTACAGGTCTTAAATCTGTGATGCTTAGTGGACCCATTTTGCACTGAATTATAGGCTATTAATTATAGCCCAGTCTTGACCACTTTTTTGGCGTTACCAGCATGTGTAAGCTGTAGACCCTGTCCGTGGCTTACACACCTACTTAGGCTTGTATCTACGAAGTTTGATTGGAACCTAAATTTTAAACTAGATTTTCAGATTGAAACAAATTTGAACCAAATATTGTCATATTTAAATTACAGATTCGTTCTGTGCAAGCTGGAGACATGCACATCAACAATGAGCTCACTGAAAAAACTCGATATAGTTCTGTAACGGGTTTACCATTGCAGAACAATATTGATTTATTTTTTATAATGTAACCAGCTATAGATCAATGGACCTGACAATGTTCTAATAATCACACACCAACAGCTTTCAAGACTGAAAAATTGTGGCAATTACTTGGAGATCTATCATCTGCAAGCAAAGTTATTGCCACCATTGGCAGATTGCAGTATTGAGATTTTACAAAAATATGATGCCTATATGGTTTATGGTATTAAGGGTCTTACCTAGACATATTCTGATATCTGTGCCTAGACTAACACAGTACGCATTCAATTGGTTATGATTAGCAGATGATGTCATTGGTTCTTAACTGTTTGTTACATAATCATATTATTCTACAGATAAAGCAGCACCGTCGTCTTACCAAAGAGAAGGTCTTTCAAAATGAACTTCTGGCAATGGTCAAGGCAGCCAATGACTTCTCAGCTGAGGAGTATGTCAATGCCAAGATTGAGAAAGCGAACCACACCCCGCTGCCAACACGCTGGAGACATAAGCGTTTGCCTGAGTTTATCATTAGGCAGCTCCTCGGCATTGACAAGAAGGTTAATTATAAACATACCGATACATACAAAGCTTAGGTATTATGATATAGTTATAAATAAAGACTAGTATGAAGTTAATATCATTGTTTTATTTACTTAAATAATATATTATGTAGCCTGTAACTTATTTGAAACCTATAATTGAGATACAGCGCTTCCGTTTCCGGTTTGACGCAGTTGGGCGCGTCATAGGCTCTCCGCCAATCAGCAACAACTACTCGTTATGCGCTACCTGCGTGGCGGCGGCGGTAGGGGCGAGACTTCGAGGCGCGCGCCGTCCGCCCGAGCTTCAGTTGGCGTTTGTTTTTCGTTGCGACAAGTTGGGTGCAATAACGACAGAGTCGTTCGTAAAAAAAAAAAAAAAAAGACTTGTGAATTTCAAGTGCTTATTTTATTTTCAACTTGTGCTATTTTTACTTTCAGTAAAGCTTTATTTGCAACTCAAAACATACAAGTGTTATAAAAATGGAAGAAAATAGTTCAGACAAGGAAAAAGGCTCTCCCGAGTTGGAAGAAAGGAGAATAAATTACAAGCGGCCACGGCGGTTATATAGTAGCAGTGACAATGAAGGCGATGACGAGACCTATCCACTATCGCCAAAACGTGCACGCTCGGCGGCAAGTCGGTCGGAGACAAGGTTTGATTACCTTCAGAAACAGATTAGTGAGCTGAAATACCTACTTACAAGAAATCGCCATGTTGATCCGAATCCACATACCGATTCCCATGACAATGTTGCTGAGGTTCGCGCAAACGACGAGGCATCGTCGGTTTATTCCGAACTAATGAAACCTGCTGAAAAAATGTTCGAGTGGGATGAGGATACTATAGCGTCGGAGTCAGTGAAGCGTACCTCAGAAGCTAAACTAAAATATGTTAAAAAACTTCAACACTTCGAGTCAGCAGAGTGGAATAGTGTTCGATACACCGAGGCCCAAAAAAAGTACGTAACAACCCCTGCTTTCACTAACTTGGGTATGAATGATGAGTTACTGGCTTTTGAATCCAAATTTAACTATCATCGATCTCTCGATCAAACATTTGGAGCCTTGACAAACATGGTTTTGACCCAAAAAGAGGCTTTGCAAACCACACTGAAAACTTTATTAGAGTGGAGCTCCGACAGTCAAACCACTTTAACACACGCCTCGTTAACAGCTAAAGTACACGAGTTATTCTCGGGCACGTGCCCCTACAGTGCAGTTTCGAAAGACATTTTGCAGGTGGTTTGCGGTCGTCGAGCGGATATCATTGAACATCGCCGAGACAGTGCTCTAGCCGCGGTTAAAGATAGATACAATAAAACTATTCTTCGGAAAATTCCGCCGAGCTGCGAGTTTTTGTTCCAACCAAAGGAGCTCGGTGATGCAGTGTCTAAGCTTGGAGGAGGCGCAAAAATTTTCCGCAGACCGTATTTACCTGCCGAGGGTATCCAGACTTCACATGCGCAAGGTAATCACCGGCCGTATATGCCTGCCGAGGGCACTCAGGCCGCACCAAGGCGGTTTACCAACCCCGCGGTGTCCTTTCGTGGTTATGACCGAAATAGATTCCAGCACGCTTCCACGTCTGGAAAAGGAAAGTCTATCGCCGGCAAGCCCGTCTATTATGCTGCCAAAAACAAATCCTTCAAGAAGCCAAAGGAAGATCAGCGAGATCATAGGAAACAATGACTATGCCATACCATTTCAAGCCGGGCGATTACACCTCCACCAAGACATGTGGCAATCTATGGGGGCTCCGATACACATTCTAAAAATAATAGAAGGTTACCGAATACCTTTCGTGGTGAAGCCACCACTTTGTCGCCTGTACAGGAACCGAAGTCAATTCATAACCACGGCTACTCCAGATTTAGAAACCGAAATAAACCAGATGCTGAAAGAGTCTGTCATAGAAAGAGCACCACCAGACCCAGGTTTTTTATCGACAATGTTTCCAGTGAGGAAGGCAGATGGCTCGCAAAGACCTGTCCTCAACCTCAAAGCTCTAAACCGTTACGTGAGACCAAAAAAGTTCAGGTTGGTAAACATGCACACCGTACCACGTTTTCTACAAAGCGGCGATTTTATGATGAAAATAGATTTGCATCAAGCATATTTTCACGTACCAGTTGTGAAATCTCACCGCCGTTTTCTCAGGTTCATTTTCAACGGCACAACCTTCCAAATGACCTGTTTGGCTTTCGGCCTAGCAAGCGCCCCGAGGACGTTCGCGACGCTATCCAACTGGGTGGCGCAAAAGCTTCGCGAGAAAGGCATACGAGTGTTGGTGTATCTCGACGACTTTCTTGTGGTAAATCAATGCCCTCGCATGCTGATCAAACAGATGCAAGTGGCTCTCAACCTGATCAAAGACCTCGGCTGGTTAATAAACAAAGAGAAGTCGTCCACCGTACCATCTCAAGAAATAGAATTTCTCGGAATTCATTGGGACACTCGTTTAAACAAAAAATCTCTACCTCTCAAAAAGATACCAGTGATGTCCGCGCGATTAAGTCAAGCATTCGAGACAAAAACCGTTACGTTGCTCCATCTGCAAAAAGTTGTAGGTACCCTGCAGTTCGCGAGCTTCGTGGTTCAGTTTGGAAGGTTCCACTTCCGGAAGATCCAGGCCTGTCTTCATCAAGCTCTGAAGCTAAAAAGGGCGGTGCATCTAACAGCAGGCGCCAGAGAGGACATCATTTGGTGGATGCAGAAGTTACAAGCAACGAGCGAGATTTGGTTGGCTCCGGTATCGTTTCATATCGTCACAGACGCATCAGGTATTGGATGGGGAGCTTATGTCAACGGCGACCATGTCCAAGGTCCGTGGAGGCCAGAAGAATTTCAGTATCATGCGAACATGAAAGAACTTCTGGCAATATACAAGGTGTTGACGATCAGCGACGTAATAGCTCGTTGTCGCGGGAAGTCGGTCCTAGTCCAGAGCGACAATCGAACTGCTCTAGCGTACCTGCGCAATCAAGGCGGGACTCGCTCAGTAAATCTCATGCAACTAACGCGATTAATTTACAGGCAAATAGAAGATTATCGCATCAACTTGGTAACAAGCTACCTACCAGGTCCACTAAACGGTATAGCAGACGGATTGTCCAGGTACAAAACGTTAGCAGAATGGCATCTTCTTCCTCAAGCCTGTCAGATGATATTCAGCAGGTGGGGGACACCGGACATCGATCTGATGGCCTCCAGTCTAGCCCACGTCGTACCAAGGTATGTGACTATAGACCTCAGAGATCAGAAAGCACTTTACCACGATGCATTCAGTCGAGTATGGAGGCACAGACTGGCGTGGATCTTTCCACCACCATGCCTGATGCACCGGGTTCTAGCTGCACTGAATCAGGCTCAGGGAACCTTCATTGTAATTTGCCCGAGGTGGAACAATGTCTTTTGGAGAGCAGATCTCAAGAGACGTGCTGTGAGCCCCCCGTTCACAATAAGGAACTTGGAGTCGGTGTTGATCGACACCAGGACCAATATTCCTCCAACGCGGGTAAGCGACCTAGTATTGGAGGCATGGAAATGTCAGGGTGGGATGATCTCTTAGGAGACTGGTCACCCTCTGAAATCAGTGTAATTGAATCTAGCTGGAGACCCAGTACACTAAAATCTTACAGGCAGGTTTGGTTACGATGGCTCAAATGGTGTAAATCTTCAGGGGTAAATAACAAAACACCAGGAGGTCAGGGATTATCAAAATACCTCATTTATTTACATAAGGCTGAAGGTTTAAGCTATAAAACTATATTGGTGCACAAGTCCGTGGTGTCTTCTTTTTGTGAGCCTGCTTCCGAAACAAAACTAAGTGGACACATATTAGTTCGACAAGCTCTCAAAGGCATAGCTAACAATTCAGTGCACAAAACTAATTCTAAACCACCAGTATGGAACCCGCAAACCGTTCTACAATGGTTCCTGCGAACCGAACCTCCATCGGAAACTTTATTTGAAGTATCAAGAAGATGTGCTACTTTGCTCCTGTTAGCTTCTGGCAGGCGAGTCCATGATCTGACGTTACTATCTGTAAAAGAAAATGATTGTATTATTAGTGAAAATTCAATTACATTTTGGCCAATTTACGGTTCTAAGACTGACTCGGTAAATCATAGACAATCTGGTTGGCAATTATTATCTGGTAAAGACCAAAAAATTGATCCTGTGTTTTGGGTAAATAAGCTATTAAAAGTATCCCAAACTAGGCGAGTTTCAGGAAATAACATACAGAGTTTGTTTATAACAACCAGAAATGAGCCAAAACCAGCAAGCAGGACTGTAATTGCAGGGTGGGTTAAAACAGTTTTAGTAGATGCTGGAATTAATGACTCACCTGGTTCCATTAGATCAGCAGTAGCATCTCTCAATTGGATAAATGATATGCCATTAGATGAAATTTTGGCTCGAGGAAACTGGGCTGCGCCTAACACATTACTTCGATTTTATAGGCGCCCTGTTAAAACTTTAACAATATCTGATGTACCATCACTTAATGATAGCTTTTTGCCAATGTAATTATGGATATTATAAGATATATGTAATTATACTCATGTTGTAAATGATTGATTTGATTTTGTAATTAATACTTTATTTGAAGTTATAAATTGTATACATACTACTTTTTTATTTTTTTCTAATCACCGTTGGCGTATAAAGTATAACATACTTTAATTTCCTATTCTCGTAGGATTTAGCGCTACCATGCGAAAATAGACACATCTCAATTATAGGTTTCAAATAAGTTACAGGCTACATAATATAAGAATTTTTCCTGAAATAAAAATTTCTTATTATGTACCTTAACTTATTTGAAACCTAAGTAAGTGCTGCATGGTAATTGAGTCTAAACTGAAGCTCGGGCGGACGGCGCGCGCCTCGAAGTCTCGCCCCTACCGCCGCCGCCACGCAGGTAGCGCATAACGAGTAGTTGTTGCTGATTGGCGGAGAGCCTATGACGCGCCCAACTGCGTCAAACCGGAAACGGAAGCGCTGTATCTCAATTATAGGTTTCAAATAAGTTAAGGTACATAATAAGAAATTTTTATTTCAGGAAAAATTCTTATATTATATACCTGTTCATTGTCACTTTCGTCATATAAGATGATTCGTAGCTGGCTACGAAAACGGCAAGAACATTCCGTTCTCGTAACTGGATATCAAGCAAGAAAAAAATTCCATGTTCGTAGCTGGTTATCAAAGATCAGCTACGAACGTGGTCTAAAGGGATGTAGATGTGGTATGGTCTTAGGTAGCATCTGCTAAAAGTTTTCTAAATAATTTATGCAAACAGAAGCTAACACATGTACAGAAATATTATTATAATGAGCTACCATATTCTAAAAATCATACCCAACATCGTCGTTTATGTGTTTGGAAAGCAGTAATAAATTAAACAAATATTGTATTACCGGTATTATATGCTTATATTTAATTGGCTTGTTCCTCATGGCCAAACTATTTGGCTACGAGGACCAACATATTATCCTCAAGGCAGAACTCGTGTCAATATAGGCAAAGCAAGTACAGTTAGCTACTTGGTTAAATAAAAATACCTCTGCAATACTTAATGTCATACTCCTGGGCAGAACCACCTAGGCTTTTATACATTTTCTTGGTTCTGAAAATATCTATAGGATTACTATAAAATTATATAGTCCTATTTAAAAAAAGTCTATATCTCTAGTTTCGTCGTAAACTCTTATTCAAAGGGGTATGTGCTACTAGAACTACCACGAAATATGTATAGAAATTTTAAGAAAATGTATATGATCAAATAATTCTATAACAAGTCTATATTGACCTTGCATCCCCAAACCCTTATTCTATTTTGTGAATATATGATCAAAACAACGTCTTAAATTTTCTCTGTCAAATGGTCTCGAAGCGCCTAGATTTACACTCTTAGCAAATAACTTAACACAAAATATCGTATTACGTTAAGGGGTTTCGTTAATTTGTCTAATATTATTTATATGATATTGTCTCGTGTTCCTGATAGAATAGCTATTTATAGATTTTCACATCCTTTACCGTAACCTCTTAAAAATTAGAAAGGTATTGTTATTGTCAATGCTATTTATCATAAAGAATATATAGAACAAACTTACCTAGCGAACTTTAGCAAAATCAACTCCTACCCACATTAAAAAAAAACATTGACGATGATTTCACATTAATCCGCATAGTGCGATGCAACTTCCACCAGTGTTATTGACAAAATTAAGCGTGGAAAGAGATTGTCAGTGAGTTTGGAAGAACAAAAGAGTGTTTTCCTTCAATTTGAATAACATTTTAAGGCAACAACAGCATTGCACGAACAGCGTCGTTCGTGCAATGCTGTGTACAACAATATAAGTAAGAAGGTAAGTGCTCGTATGACCCCTTACGCGCTTTACTTTTCTGTTAGAAAGAATTTTAAATAATGTAATAGCACACAGGAGGAAAAACATTATAGCGATAGTAGTAATGATATTGAAAAATGTGGTGACAGCCGGAGCGCGCCACTTTCCATACTGCATGGATTTGGCCAGAGAGCGCACTCTATTCCTGTATATAGTGCTACTCTATGACGTTATTTTAGGTGACCAATACATCTTGTCGATGGCTTGATATGCTAATAGACAACGAAAAGTTTTATGCTGATCTCTGCGAAGGTAGGTACAATGTACGAAAACATCAATTATTTGCCTAGTTTTATAGACACTTTAAAAAAACTTTACTGAAGTCTACCTCTCTGGACCAATTTGATGCTGCCCTTCTATAAAGAAACAAACGATACAGCCAGCAGCAGTAATGTTGAAAGTTACTTTAAAAATATCAAACAGCTTGTGAACACAAGAAGTGACCTATTGCGCGTAGATGATTTCATTATGAAACACACCGATTACTTATAATTTAGGTATTGGGTGAAATTAAATCAGCCCAGTGTTCTTCCAATATAAGAAACGGCAATTCTATATTAGAAACTGTAAACAAAATTACAGAAACTAAAACTAATGATGCTTTTAGAAAAAAAAAAGCTTGAGAAAAGAATCAGAATTTCAAAACATGTCCATAGATATATGAATAAAATTGGCGAAATAAAACTCAAAAAAATAATAATATACCATTGACAGAAAAATATTAGTCAAAATGCAATAAGAATTACGTGCAATTATTACCAAATGGATAATATTATATTGGATATATATAAGTCGCACAAATATTATAGATTTAATATTGCAAAATACTTGTGCTTTTGATGCTGTGGTACAATTATTACAATAGCATTCGTGGTTGCTTATAAAGAGATAAGAGAGAGATAAGACCAGTTAAAACATTACTAGAACCGAAAGACTCATCATTTTCAACGCTGGTTAAGGCAGTTTCCGAATAAAATGATACTGTGGATGTTTTAAGATTAAGAGCGGACATTTTGAAAAAAATATTTTAAAATAGAGAATATAAATACTCGTAATATACCTACAAGTGGTTGACTGCAGCTGTAACGTGACCAGGATTTTCGAGGGGCTATTATTGAATGAATACTTATTACAGTGCAAAACACGAAAACATAATGCCCCATATGTGGCTTCAAAACGGAAAGAACTTGTCCTATATTGCCCCTCAATATACTGATTTTGACTGAGAATGGCCTGGCAACTGGATTGGAAAAATCTGCTAAGTCGATGTTGATTGAAAAAACGCACCCATCTAACCATCGATGTAATAACTAATCACTGAAAAATACAATTAAGTATAAGTGATCATAGTTTTTGAAATTTCTGACAATGTAAATATAAGCAACATACCAAACACGATAGTCCAGATCGAAAATAAAAAATTACTGTATCGTTTCCGCCAAGCATATTATGTGCCTGATCTTGTCTGATCTTGTCTTGTCTTGTCTGATCTTGTCTGATCTTGTCTGATCTTGTCTGATCTTGTCTGATCTTGTCTGATCTTGTCTAATCTTGTCTGATCTTGTCTGATATTGCCTGATCTTTTCTGATCTTGTCTGATCTTGTCTAATCTTGTCTAATCTTGTCTAATCTTGTCTAATCTTGTCTAATCTTGTATAATCTTGTCTAATCTTGTCTTGTCTTGTCTTGTCTTGTCTTGTCTTGTCTTGTCTTGTCTTGTCTTGTCTTGTCTTGTCTTGTCTTGTCTTGTCTTGTCTTGTCTTGTCTTGTCTTGTCTTGTCTTGTCTTGTCTTGTCTTGTCTTGTCTTGTCTTGTCTTGTCTTGTCTTGTCTTGTCTTGTCTTGTCTTGTCTTGTCTTGTCTTGTCTTGTCTTGTCTTGTCTTGTCTTGTCTTGTCTTGTCTTGTCTTGTCTTGTCTTGTCTTGTCTTGTCTTGTCTTGTCTTGTCTTGTCTTGTCTTGTCTTGTCTTGTCTTGTCTTGTCTTGTCTTGTCTTGTCTTGTCTTGTCTTGTCTTGTCTTGTCTTGTCTTGTCTTGTCTTGTCTTGTCTTGTCTTGTCTTGTCTTGTCTTGTCTTGTCTTGTCTTGTCTTGTCTTGTCTTGTCTTGTCTTGTCTTGTCTTGTCTTGTCTTGTCTTGTCTTGTCTTGTCTTGTCTTGTCTTGTCTTGTCTTGTCTTGTCTTGTCTTGTCTTGTCTTGTCTTGTCTTGTCTTGTCTTGTCTTGTCTTGTCTTGTCTTGTCTTGTCTTGTCTTGTCTTGTCTTGTCTTGTCTGTAAAAAAAGCTGTAAAAAAGAACGCGGCTTGCGAGGTTTTTATTTTATTAATATAGATTGAGTGATTTTCTTTAGTTTTAATACTTTTATTTATTGAGCTTTTTAAAATGACACTTTTAGCACTGTGGTGATTTGAAACTCAATGATACGAAAAAGCGACACTAAATAGAGACAAAAATGTACAAATGGAATTTAGCCTGCGAGAGAATAGGAGAACATACAGATTATGTATATTCGTAAGCGCTCACACGTATAGTGTGTGCACAAAAATATCGAAAAATCATGATCTCTAAGAGTAGGTTTTAATGATGTATTGATGTAGTCGTCATTCTTGCTCTAGCCCAGAGGTCAACCCAACATTAATAGCAAAAGCAGAAACTAACTAAACAAAACTTAATTTTATCGAGGCGACACGTGTCTGGGGCTGACTCTTATTTAGGTCAGCGAATTAGCATAGCTATTCAGCGTGGCAATGCAGCCAGTGTCTTGGACACGCTTCCGTCTGGTACTGATCTGGAACAGTTGAGTTACCTATAGGCCGTTTGTTACGGTCTGGTAATCTGACTGATTCCTTTGTACGTAGTTGGTTAGTTTAATTATACATTTTATTGAATATTACTGCAATAAATATATTTGTAAAATCTAAACAAAACGTATATACTAATAAACTTAAAAATAAACTAATATACTTAACAAGCCTCATAGCTCAGTTGGTAGTAACTCTGTCTTCTGCGCTGTAGGTTGTGGCTTCGATTTCCACCCAAAATTTGTGTGATAGCACAAACATTTGTGTAATGAATAAAGATGTTTGTTCTGTGTTTGTGTGCTTCTTCTTTGTTTCAAAAAATCAATTATATGTACCTACTCAAATTAATTCTGCCCAAAAAGTAGCTATTTTTATAGCCTGATCGGTTGCCTGGATCAGCCCCCTCAGCACGGGGCGGGGATAAAATTTTTGTCCTCTGTTTTAATCCACCATCGTGAGACAAAATGCCAAGGTGGATAAAAACAGAGGACAAAAATGTTATCTCCTCCCCGTGCTGAGGGGGCAGGTCCCTCTGTGTGCAAGCAGTTCCACTCAACGGGCAGGAAAGAATGTGCGGCATGTCCTGTGTCGGAGCCCCACACACCAGATATTGTTAGGGTTGATAAAACCCCATGTGGCTAGCACAGCTAGGATGGGTCGAACCCAATACACTCCTTGGATACTACATTTCAAAACTAATTTAAATAATTACCTTCCTCCTTTTGATTTTGCTAATCAAAATGATCCTAAAAAAATTTACCGAACAATATTTGATTTTTGAACATGTGATCCCCTTACTGTCATTACAAGCAAAGCTCATTCGCGTTAGGTTAGGTTAGGTTAGGTTAGGTTAGGTTAGGTTAGGTTAGGTTAGGTTAGGTTAGGTTAGGTTAGGTTAGGTTAGGTTAGGTTAGGTTAGGTTAGGTTAGGTTGGGGTACTGTTCACCGTCTACCACTGGACGGCGGACAGAAGGGCGCTCGAGGAGCGCCCCGCCCTACCTGAGGAGCGTAATGCCGCCAGGCGCGAAGCGCGCGAGACCATGATCCTCCACTGGAAAGAGGATATGGCTCGCGCGCCGTTCGGCCGCCACACGCTGGACGCCATCGGACCGGTGGCGGACCTGTGGGCAGAACGACCGCACGGGTTCCTCACATACCGTCTGGCGCAGGTATTAACCGGGCACGGTTGCTTCGGTTCATACCTGTGCCGAATCGGGCGTGAGGAGACCGCGTCGTGCCACCACTGTGGCGCGACCGAGGACACGGCGCAGCACACTCTCTCAGTCTGTACAGGCTGGGAGGAGCAACGCCGTGACCTCACTGCGGTCGTCGGCCAGGACCTTTCGCTTCCGAGCGTTGTTGCAGCCATGATCGGAAGCGAAAGGTCCTGGGAAGCGGTCGCCTCCTTCTGTGAGCAGGTCGTCTCACAAAAGGAAGCCGCGGAGCGCGAGCGAGAAGCGGATCCCCTCGCTCCGACGCTCCGAAGACGGAGAAGAGGGAGGAATAGGCGGACCTACATCCGCAATATTCCTCCCTCAGATGGGGGCTTGGGGGCTGGGAACGCAGGGGCGTTCAACCAGCCTCCTTTGCACAGGCCCCCATCCCCGTCGAATGGCGGGAACAGCTTGGTGACCCCAGCTGTTCCCGCCAGCCCCCCAGTAACACTGGGTGGCCAGTAGGGCCCCTGCAAAGGGGCCATCGCCGGTGGTGTTGTGGTAGTTAAGGCTAAGGCCAGTTTCCCATGACACCACCACACGGCGAAAGCGGGTCACTGCGGAGTTTAGTGGGTATTACCTGTCGCTAGGACAGGTCGAGTCCCACACACGGCCTCGTCCCCTAACGAGGCTATGGTGCTTAAACGCATTCTCCGCATTAAAAAAAAAAAAAAAAAAAAGGTTAGGTTAGGTTAGGTTAGGTTAGGTTAGGTTAGGTTAGGTTAGGTTAGGTTAGGTTAGGTTAGGTTAGGTTAGGTTAGGTTAGGTTGGGGTACTGGGTCGGATAACCTCCTCGTGGTGTACCCTGGGTGCCGTCGATCACTTCCCACTTGTGGGGACTTATCGACGGCAGCGAATAATCCGACACCTTTTCCTCCGCGTGTCCCTTTTTCGTTAGTCAAGGGCACTGCGGATGGAATTAACAGGAATGATGTAAATATTATGGGTTTTATATGCACCTTTGTAAGAAGTGTGCATTCTCCTGTGTTGTAAATATTATTTTGTAGATTGATATTATTGTTTCCTCTTTCTTGCCTCTTGCAAAGAGTTAGGGAACTGCGAGTTGGAGACGGGATGGGTATTTTCAGCCCTGTCTATTTGTAAATATTGTTGTAAATTATTGACAATGTATGTGCGTTGTCTCGTACTGTAAATATAGTTTGTTTCTTCTTCCTTGCTTCATGCAAGTTGTAGGGAACTACGAGTTGGAGACGGGGTTGTTTTCAGCCCTGTCTAATTGTAAATAATGCATGTGTTATGCGTGCTGTAAATAGTTATCGTAAGTGTGTACAGGATGTGACGTGCTTGGTGCGTGGCGAGAGCCAGCGCCTTGCGACGTCGGGGGAGGCTCACCATCTCCCTGCGGGCTTGCATAACAGCTTCAACGACCTCCTTTATTGGTGCAAGGGGGTATGTCGTTGTTGTGTGTGCCGTAGTGAGGTTGCCTTAATTGGCCGGCTCAAGCCAGGATAGGTGAAATAAAAAACCCATGAGAGAACATGTTTAAACCTGCGGATACCAGAGGACAACCGTCAGTATATACTCACCATCGTCGGAATGGGCGTCACCCGGCGGTGGTATTTAGATCGGCCCTACTCGTGGGAACAGAAATGGAAATCACAAAAAACGAAGTAGTAGAGGAGGTAGAGGGCCGCAAGGCCGTAGTGGTGTTGGAGAACATATTAATATGTCCTCCAGTTGTAGGAAGCGGCTGTGAAGCCGAAAAAAGGTGTGAGAGGAGAATGGCCAGCCCGGTCCCAATGGGCAGCCATAGCTTAAGTGTTGACTCGGACTCTAGCGCAGTCAGCATGGTAACGGTTGGGTCGGGCGACGACCAAAGTAGATTGTGGGCCAAGCGTAAGCGAGATCCCAAAAAGAAGAAAGTGCTGAGCCAACAAAACTCAAGCGAGGAAGATGAGCCGGTGGCCAAGGTTTCAACACCGACGGCAAAACGCGGAAGAGGACGACCGCCCACTACGGGGCAGTACGTTGGACTCGCCCGTGCCAAGCAAGAGTTGGTCGCTGCTCAGCGCGCGGAGATGGAGCTGGAGGCCGAGCGGGAGGTGGCCCACAGGGTACAGTTCCTACGCACTCCGATACAGCGCCTGTCTGAGACATCGGCGAGCGAAGGTGGAGACGGCCAGCTGGATGATGCGACGGCCGTTGACATCGTCAAACAGGTGGCGGAAAGCGTGGCGACAATAGAACTGGTTGCCACAAAATCCAAAAACTTGAAGGGTACATTCCAACGTGCCCTCAAAGATGCGGCAAACAGCATTAAAGCTGCAGTGGAAGTCTTGCAAAGCAGGACCGTAACGGATGAGACCCGCAAGCTACAGGCAGACAACACCCGCCTACGAAAAGAAATGGCGGAAATGAGAAAAGAAATGGCAGAATTCCGGGCGCAGATGGCGCAGAAGAGTTCTGACACTCCTTCTGAAAGGAAAGAGGCGGCAAATTTCTCGCAAGAGGATATGGTGCAGGCCATCATGCTACAGGTGGGCGGCATGATGAACGCAAGGTTGGAGGCGCTTCAAGAAAGACTTCTCCCAGAGAAGCGCGTACGTCCTCCGCTTGCTGCGGACCGAAAAAAGGCTGCGGCTTCCATGGCAGAGCCAAGAACAGCGCCTGGCCACCATGTGGCGATGGATGAAGTGGCAGAACCAAGCCAGCCAAGCAGTCAGCCAGCAGAGAAAAAGGGTTTGAATGCACGCACATCCACGAACGAGGAGTGGGTTACGGTGGCCAAGAAACCTAAGAAGAAGAAAACGCCTACTGACCAACGAATGCCGCAGACAGCGTCGCAGCAAAAGCAAAAGCAGCAGCAGCCGCAGCCACAGCCACAGTTGCAGCCGGCACCACAGCAGCGGCGAAAGTCGAAGACGGCATCGAAGCTACGCGTCCCGCAGTCATCAGCGATTGTTTTGGCACTGCAGCCAAAAGCTGCCGATAAAGGAGTATCATACGCCAAAATACTGGCGGAGGCTAAGTCAAAGGTCAGCCTTAGTAGCCTTGGAATAACGGCACTCCGTTTTCGTAGTGCGGCAACTGGAGCCCGGATTTTGGAGATCCCGGGCACCACCAGTGGTAGAATGGCTGATAAGCTAGCCGAAAAACTGAAGGAGATTTTTGACCCTGAGGATATAAGAGTGTCGAGGCCAATCAAGAGCGCAGAGTTGCGCATAACTGGTCTTGACGACTCGGTCACAACGGAAGAGGTGATTGTTGCCGTTGCCGGAGTCGGAGAATGTACAGTTGACTCTGTCAAGGCCAGTGATATACGGCGAAACTACGCTGGCTTAGGCTCAACGTTGGTGCGCTGCCCAGTAGCTACAGCGAAGAAAGTGGCCAGCAGTGGTCGAATACTGGTCGGATGGGTTGCAGCACAGGTGAAACTGCTGCCCCAAAAGCCGACCCAGTGCTTCCGCTGCCACGGACTGGGTCATGTGAAAGAGCAGTGCCAAAATGCAGAAGACCGTAGCAACCAATGCTACAGATGCGGCCAGGATGGACACAAGGCGGGCGTGTGCACTTTGAATGCCCACTGCACGCTTTGTGCAGCAGCAAGCAGACCAGCTACGCACCGGATTGGCAGCAAGGCTTGCGCCCCGCCACCGAAAATCAAGAAGGGGAGAACATTTGCCGCTACGGCCAAGACCCAGTCGCAACCACCTCAGCCACAATCACGGGACGAGGAGGTGCAGATGGAGGTGCAAAAATAATACCTCAAAGTCCTACCATGAGGAAGAGAGCGAGTTATCGCTATAATCAAGGCATCCTGGGTGTTGGATATGGGGTGTCCGATGCCCAATAGGTCTAAGTCCCGGGGTTGGTTGACGAGCCATGTGTTCTGGCGCGTCATCCTTCGGTGGAAAGAGTGAAGATCTCATTGAACTGAAGTGGTCCGAAGCCCTTTATCGGACCTGCGCTGTCGGGGCTGCGGTGGTGTCATCACGTTTCCCGCGCCCCCGGCAATTATGCGCTAAGTTGGAACACCATAGGTTTTAGTCGGTGTGGGCCCGACATAACCACCTCGTCCACCCCTTTAAGGACGAGGGGGTATGCGGTTAGGCATTTCCTATGTAAAAAAAAAAAAAAAAAGGTTAGGTTAGGTTAGGTTAGGTTAGGTTAGGTTAGGTTAGGTTAGGTTAGGTTAGGTTAGGTTAGGTTAGGTTAGGTTAGGTTAGGTTGGGGTACTGGGTCGGATAACCTCCTCGTGGTGTACCCTGGGTGCCGTCGATCACTTCCCACTTGTGGGAAGTGATCGACGGCAGCGAATAATCCGACACGAGGGTGTCCTCCGCGTGTCCCTATGATATATGCATAGGGCACAGTGGATGGACAGGCGGTCGTCCGCGTGGCGGAGTCCCAGTGAGGGACTCAGCGGACCTCCGGGTCGTGGGATGGCCGGCCTTCAAGGCTGGCGGCGCGGCAGGGAGGGTCAACTCGGCCACCCTGTCGGGCAGTGGGATCAGATGAGGGTCTGGGGGCTGGGAACGTAGGGGCGTTCAACCGGCCTCCATTGCACAGACCCTCATCCCCGCCGAACGGCGGGAACAGCCTGGCGACCCAGCTGTTCCCGCCATCCCCCCCCAGTCACACTGGGGGGGCCTGTGGGGCCCCTGTAAAGGGGCAATCGCTGGTGGTGTTGTGGCGGTAAAGGCTTTAGCCAGATTCCCACGACACCACCACTCGGCGATAGCGGGTCACTGCGGAGTTTAGTGGGTATTGCCTGTCGCTAGGACGGGTTGAGTCCCACACACGGCCTCGTCCCCAACGAGGCTATGGTGCCTAAACGCATTCTCCGCATTAAAAAAAAAAAAAAAAAAAAAAAAAAAGGTTAGGTTAGGTTAGGTTAGGTTAGGTTAGGTTGAAAAAAGGCGTTTCTGAGGGAAAAAGAGCAAAAAGTGTGGCAAGAACAAGCAAGAACTTCTCTTGCCTTTTGGGCTAAGGTTTGCCAAGTGGTCAGTTTCAGTTTGAGAACAATTAGCGTGGTCGAGCCTTTGCTCCCTAGCGTTGTTCTCATCTGCTTCCGATCGCCTGCTACCATGTCGGACACGGAATCCAGACGGACTCCATCCCGTGGATCAGAGGATCCAGACTTGGAAGACAGGAGGCGAACTTCCCGCCTCACATTACGCCTCGCGGCTCGTACTCGGTCGCGTGTTGACGACACTTCAGTGTCGCGGTCGGTCAGATCGCGGAGCCAATCCGACTCTGAATCCGAGCCGGTGACCCCCGGCAAAGAGAGGGCGCGCGCTCCGGCGCCGCCGCATAGCGGAAGCTTGTTTTTCCGTCCTGAGGATCTGGGCGATTCCGACGCGGAAACACCCGAGGTGGAGCACGGCCGCTCCAAATACCTCAAACGGAAGGGGACAGAGGCGAGCTCTGGTTCGGGCTCTGATACCCCCTCCGCGAAAGGGAAAGGAGCGGCGAAACGGGGATGCAAACCCACCACGGGGCATCACGTCGGCCTGGCGGCGGCTCAGCAAGAGTTGAACCGCCAGAAGAAGGAGGCGCTCGAACTAGAGCTAGAGGAGAGGTTCGCGGCGCGCGAACGCGAGGCCAGCGCCATCCGCAACAGGGTGGGATATGGCGTGCCCCTCTCCGACCATGCGGTTAAAACCGTAGCTCAGCTGGAGCGCATGGCCATCGAGGACACGGCGGAGATCGCCACAATCGCCGCCAAGTCGTCGAACCTGAAGGGCACTCTACAAAAGGCCCTAAAAAGTCGTGCCCACTCCCTTAAGGAGATAGTGGAGGAACTCGGGAGGCGCTCGACCTCTGACGAGACAGGACGGCTGCAGGCGACTATCGACCGTCTGCAGCGAGAGAATGAGCGTCTTCGTAGAGAGGCGGCTGAGGATTCGGTCCGCCCCGCTCCCGCCCCGGCACCCGCACCCGAGGTGAGGATGGAGACCTCCGCCCTCCCGGCGGACATCATGGACGCTCTCCGACAGATAGCCCAGGAGGAGCGGGTTTTCACCCGGGCTATCATATCCGGCCTAGAGGACCGGCTCCTGCCGGTGAAGCAGAAGCAGGTCCGTCCACCCCTCGCGACGGACAAAAAGAGGGAGGCTGCTGCCGCGGAGGAGGCAGCAGTATTTGCGGTGCCACAGGTGCCCAAGCCCAAGGGCAAAGGCACCAAGCCCTTGGGGGCAACTCCATCTGCCCCCAAGTCGACGGCCACGTATGCTGCCAAAGCGGCAAAGGCCTCAGGGTCGGCCATGCCTGCGCCAGCCGCTGCCGCCAAGTCGAGCGAGGGAGCCAAGGCCCCAGGAGCGTCGCCGTCCTCCTACCGCCCCACCCCCGCCTCGAGGCCGGTTTTTGCTCCCCTCGACCACCGCCGCCAACCAAGGTTGGACGACGGTGGCCAAGAAGAAGCCAAAGAGGAACCGGGATAGGAGGGCGAAGGCCCCCCCCTCCTTAGCCCCCAAGGCGCCCAAACCGGCGCCCAAGAAGACCGGGAAAGCCCCCAAAAAGGCCTCCCCAAAACTCCCCCCTCCCCCTAAAACTGCGGCGGTCGTTGTCACGATCACGCCCGAAGCCGCAAAAAAGGGGGAGACCTACGAGTCGGTGCTGGAGAAGGCCACCAGATCGGTGAAGCCCGTGGAAATGGGCATCACCAAGGTCACCTGCCGCCAAACGGCGACTGGGGCTCGCATATTCGAGTTCCCAGGGGCAAGTAAGGAGGCCAATGCGGAGGCCTTTGCGGGGCGTCTGCGGGAGGCAGTCGCCGGCTTCGCTGTGGTCTCCAGGCCAACGAAGACGGCGTCCCTAATTGTGTCGGGCCTGGACGACTCAGTGTCCACCACTGACGTCGTCGTTACTGCGGTGGCGCTGGCCGGAGGCTGCGCGCCGGAGTCGATAAGAGCCGGCAAGATAGTTCGCCGGCAAGGAGGCATGGGCTCAATCAATATTGAATGCCCTGTCCTGGCGGCGAGAGCCGCCCTTGCGAAAGGGCGACTCCTGGTGGGACTGAGCTCGGCGGTGGTCCGGGCAGCAGAGAGCGGGCCGATGCGCTGCTATAAGTGCCTCGGCACCGGCCACACCCGTGCGCGCTGCCCCTCCGAGGTGGAGCGGGGCGAGACGTGCTTTCGCTGCGGTCAGGAAGGCGAGACGTGCTTTCGCTGCGGTCAGGAAGGCCATAAATCGGCCTCCTGCTCTGCCACGCCGCACTGCAGCGTATGTGCGGCGAGCGCAAAGCCCGCCAACCACAAGATGGGGGGGAAGAGCTGTCATCCCCCCCCTAAGAAGGGCAAAGTGCAGGCCCAGACCCGGCCTGCAAAACCGACCGCCGAGGCTAGCCCGGCGCCTGAGGGGACCACTTCCATGGAAACATAATGTCCCATAGGGTAGTGGTCCAGGGCAACCTTAATCATTGCCGGGCGGCCCAGGATCTGCTCCTGCAGACCCTGGCCGAGTGGGGTGCCGGCGCGGCGGTTGTCGCCGAGCCGTACCATATCCCCGAAAATTGGATCGGGGATAGGGACGACGTGGTCGCGATCGTCCCTGTGCGGCAGAGCACAAATTCCACCCCCCTCTCGGTATTGGAGAGGGGACACGGATATGTGGCCGCAGCGTGGGGGGAGATCGCCCTTGTTGGGATATACTTCTCCCCCAACCGTCCCCTGGCAGATTTTGACGCCTTTTTAGACGTCCTGTCAGGGGTGGTACAGCGGGTGTCGCCGAGACAGGTTCTGCTGCTCGGCGACTTCAACGCCAAGTCGGTGGCATGGGGCAACCCGGCCACCGACATGCGCGGCCACTCGGTGGATTTGTGGGCGACGTCGGCCGGCCTGTCCCTCCTCAACAGGGGGGCAGTCCACACATGTGTGCGGCAGCAGGGAGGGTCCGTGGTGGACCTGTCGTTCGCCACACCTGCACTAGCCGCCACAGTGGACACATGGCAGGTCGAGCTGGTAGAGACCCTGTCCGACCACCGGTACATTCGGATAGGGATCTCCAACCGGCACCCCCAAAGCGCCCCTCAGGGGTTGGCGGTATTCCCCCGATGGGCTCTGACCCGATTTGATCGGGGGATGGCGAGCGAGGCCGCACTGGTCCAGGACTGGCTAGGTCCCCCTGCCAGTCCTGATGTGGATATCGCAGCCTCGCATATGCGAGACGCCCTTACCGAGGTGTGCAACTCAAGCATGCCTCGGTCCCGCCGGCCCCCCCCCCGTCGCGCAGTGTACTGGTGGTCTGAGGAGATCGCCAGCTTACGGGCGGGGTGCGTCGCGGCAAAACGCGCACACACGCGCAGCCGCCGTCGTCGGCACCGCGACCTCGTGTCCGAAGACGCGTTGCACGCGGTGTACAGAGGGGCGCAGAGCGCGCTCAAGGCCGCCATTGGAGCGGCCAAAGACAGCGCGCGAGAAGAAATGCTGAAGGGTCTCGACAACGACCCGTGGGGGAGGCCGTACAAGATGGCGCGCAACAAGCTGCGCGCCATCGGCCCCCCCCTCACGGAGACCCTTCAGCCGGATCTCCTGAGCGGGGTGGTCCGGGTTCTGTTCCCGGGCACTAACCCCCACTTCACCCCGCCCAGAATGAATCCCCCCGCGGAGACGGGCTCCCCTGATGAGGGAGTTGAGCCCGTATCGGAGGTGGAGCTTGGCACGGCGGCACTCGGACTCACCGTGGCGCTGGAGAAAACGGAGGCCCTATTTTTCCCAGGGCCTCGACAACGCGCCCCCCCCGATCCACACATCATCGTGGACGGCATGAGGGTCCAAGTGAGGTCCCAGATGAAGTATCTGGGCCTCACACTGGACGGGAAGTGGGCCTTCGGCCCGCATTTCAGCGCACAGGCGCCACGCCTCCTCAAGGCGGCAAACGCCTTTGGCCGGCTTCTGCCGAACCTGGGAGGGCCGCGGGCAAAGTGCCGGCGACTTTACGCGGGGGTGCTGAAGAGCATGGCGCTATACGGTGCCCCCATCTGGGCGGACTCCCTCCACAGGGGGGAAAACACGGCCCTCCTGCGCAGGCCCCAACGGGCCATTGCACAGCGCATCGGGAGAGCCTATCGAACCGTAGGGCACGCTGCGGCGTGCTCTCTCGCAGGGACCCCCCCCTGGGATTTGGAGGCTGGGGTACTGTTCACCGTCTACCACTGGACGGCGGACAGAAGGGCGCTCGAGGAGCGCCCCGCCCTACCTGAGGAGCGTAATGCCGCCAGGCGCGAAGCGCGCGAGACCATGATCCTCCACTGGAAAGAGGATATGGCTCGCGCGCCGTTCGGCCGCCACACGCTGGACGCCATCGGACCGGTGGCGGACCTGTGGGCAGAACGACCGCACGGGTTCCTCACATACCGTCTGGCGCAGGTATTAACCGGGCACGGTTGCTTCGGTTCATACCTGTGCCGAATCGGGCGTGAGGAGACCGCGTCGTGCCACCACTGTGGCGCGACCGAGGACACGGCGCAGCACACTCTCTCAGTCTGTACAGGCTGGGAGGAGCAACGCCGTGACCTCACTGCGGTCGTCGGCCAGGACCTTTCGCTTCCGAGCGTTGTTGCAGCCATGATCGGAAGCGAAAGGTCCTGGGAAGCGGTCGCCTCCTTCTGTGAGCAGGTCGTCTCACAAAAGGAAGCCGCGGAGCGCGAGCGAGAAGCGGATCCCCTCGCTCCGACGCTCCGAAGACGGAGAAGAGGGAGGAATAGGCGGACCTACATCCGCAATATTCCTCCCTCAGATGGGGGCTTGGGGGCTGGGAACGCAGGGGCGTTCAACCAGCCTCCTTTGCACAGGCCCCCATCCCCGTCGAATGGCGGGAACAGCTTGGTGACCCCAGCTGTTCCCGCCAGCCCCCCAGTAACACTGGGTGGCCAGTAGGGCCCCTGCAAAGGGGCCATCGCCGGTGGTGTTGTGGTAGTTAAGGCTAAGGCCAGTTTCCCATGACACCACCACACGGCGAAAGCGGGTCACTGCGGAGTTTAGTGGGTATTACCTGTCGCTAGGACAGGTCGAGTCCCACACACGGCCTCGTCCCCTAACGAGGCTATGGTGCTTAAACGCATTCTCCGCATTAAAAAAAAAAAAAAAAAAAAAAAAGGTTAGGTTAGGTTAGGTTAGGTTAGGTTAGGTTAGGTTGTTCTGGACGGGGTCTCGATCCGGGTTGGGACCCAGATGAAATATCTGGGTCTCATCCTGGACGGAAGGTGGACTTTTGGGGCGCACTTCACCCAACTGGCCCCAAAAGTCCTAGGAGCCGCCGCCGCATTAGGGAGGCTGCTGCCCAACGTGGGTGGCCCGAGCGCCAACTGCCGCCGGCTATACTCTGGAGTGATCCGGAGTATGGCCCTGTACGGGGCACCGGTCTGGGTGGACGCCCTCGGTCGCGCGAACATGACCCTGCTGCGACGTCCGCAGCGGGTCATAGCGACGAGGGCGATACGCGGATACCGGACGGTGTCCTGGACGGCCGCATGCGTCCTGGCCGGTGATCCCCCTTGGGGGCTACAAGCGGAGATCCTCGCCGAAGTGTACCACTTCGTGGCGGCGAGGAGATCCCGCGGGGAGCCCCTAGTGTGGGAGGAGGTCGGACGCATACGGCGGCAGGCGCGGGTCGCCCTGTTGGCGCGGTGGACGGAGGACCTGGCTCCGCCGGTCCCTGGTCAGTGGACGGTGGAGGCCATCCGCCCGGTCCTCCGGATGGCTCAAGAGGACGAAGGGGAGATTATGGAGCTCGCCTCTAAGTCCACCAACCTAAAAGGGACTTTTCAGAAGTCCCTTAAATGCCGGGCCGCAAGTATGCGCGGCATCGTTCGGGAGCTGGCGCAGCGCACGGCAACCGACGAAACGCGGCAACTGCAAGCGACGGTCGATCGCCTGCAGTCGGAGGTCAGTGAGCTTCACAAAAAGCTGGCGGAAGCTGCGGCCCGACCTACCCAAGCCGTACCGAGACCTGCGGTGGAAGGCCCCTCCAACCTTGAGGATACTATCCGCAAGGTCATCATGGAGGAGAGGGCCTTCACGAGAGCCTGTTTCGCAGGCATAGAGGACCGGCTCTTGCCGGAAAAACGCCTCCGACCACAACTCGCGGCCGACAAGAGGCTGTGCGAGCCGGGGCCATCCACCCCTCAGAGGGAGGACCCCCTTCTGCCCTCCACCACTCTGTCCAACCAGCCGTGGACGGAGGTGGTTAGGAAGGGGAAGGGCAAGGCCAAGAAAAGGGCGGGAACGGTCGCTGTGCTTGCCACCCCCGCCACCACCCCTCCCAGCCCGTCCCAGGAAACTGGTAAGGGTAAGGGAAAGGGGAAGGGGAAAGGCAAGAAGGCCAAGCCCGCCACCGCTGCTCCCGCAGCCAACAGGGCCCCCGCCGGAGTGAGGAAGTTGGTTCCTCCCAAGACCGCGGCCGTCGTAGTGACACTCAGCGCGGAGGCCGCGGAGCGTGGGGAGACGTACGAGTCCGTCCTAAAGCGGGCTCGTACCAACGCCGATCCCACCCAAATGGGGATCGGCACAGTCGTGTGCCGCCGGACCCAAGCCGGAGCTCGAATTTTCGAGTTTCCGGGGGCTCAGGGCAGCGCCAACGCGGACCTCTTCGCAACTAAGTTGCAAGAGGTCATCGCAGACGTGGCCAAGGTCGCGAGGCCCGTAAAATCTGCGGCCTTGGAGGTGACCGGTCTGGACGATTCGGTCACCAAGGAGGAGGTGGTGGCGGCGGTCGCAGCAGCAGGGGGCTGCGACGCCGCAGCGGTACAAGGCCGGGACATCAGACCCGGCCGCGGTGGCATGGGCGCTATTCGCCTCGAGTGCCCAGTCGCCGCGGCTAATGCCGCCCTCGCCAAGGGACGGCTAGTCGTCGGCTTCAGCTCGGGTGTAGTACGAGCACTTGGAAATCAGCCCCTGCGCTGCTACAAGTGCTTCGGAATAGGACACACCCGGGCCCTTTGTCCGTCCAAGGTCGACAGGACGGACTGCTGCTACCGCTGCGGCAAGGCCGGACACAAATCCGCCTCCTGCAAGGCCGCCACTCCGCACTGTGCGGTGTGTGCTGCCAGCGGCCGGCCAGCGAGCCACGTGATGAAGGGGAGGAACTGCAATCCTCCCCCCAAGAAGGGCAGAACGCAGGTGCCGGCCCAGCCTGCTGCAACCGTCACTGCTGAAAATGCAGCGACGGCCGACGACGAGGGGGGTGCGATGATCGAATGATGGATAGGATCGGACATCGCATTCTCCAGGCTAACACCAACCACTGTAAAACAGCCCAGTACCTGTTTATGCAGGCCATGGCTGAGTGGTTGGTGGACGTGGCGGTGGTTGCCGAGCCGTTCTCGGTCCCTGGCCGTTGGCTGGGTGATCAGGACGGCTTGGTAGCATTGGTAGCGCGGTCTTCCACAGACTCCCCTCCCCTCTCGCTCTTAGAGAGGGGACCGGGATACGTGGCCGCCGCGTGGGGAGATATAGCCCTAGTGGGTGTCTATTTCTCCCCTAACCGCCCTTTCTCGGACTTCGAGGATTTCCTCGAAGTCCTCACCGGAGTTGTCGGTAGGGCGGCGCCGCGCCACGTCGCCGTATTGGGCGACCTTAACGCCAAGTCGGCAGCCTGGGGCAACCCGGCCACCCGCTGCAACGTCCAGGGACGCGCCCTCGAGTGTTGGGCAGCATCGTCTGGTCTGTCCCTCCTAAACAGAGGGACAATTCAAACGTGTGTGCGGCGACGGGGAGGGTCAGTGGTTGACGTCTCGTTCGCCACCCCCGTGCTAGCCGCCCGCGTCGTGAACTGGCGGGTAGAGATGTTGGAGACATGGTCGGACCACCGATATGTGCGTTTCGACATCTCCAACCAGAGCCCCCAGGGGACGGCCCGCTCGGGCCAAGCTCCCTTCCCACGGTGGGCTCTCACCCGCCTTGACCGAAAGGCGGCCAAGGAGGCAGCGTTCGTCCAGGACTGGCTTGCACCTCCTGTCGAAGTCCTGGACGTGGACGTCGCAGCGGGCCAGCTAAGGGAGTCTCTGACCGAGGTGTGCAACTCCAGCATGCCTCGGTCTCGCCGCCCACCTCCCCGTCGTGCCGTTTATTGGTGGTCGGAGGAACTGGCGGGGCTCCGAGCCGCCTGTGTGGTGGCTAGGAGGGCCTACACGCGGAGCCGAAGACGTAGCTCGCGAGACCCGGCTAACGAGGACCACCTCTACACGACGTACGTAGAGGCGAAAACGGTCCTCAAGTCGGCCATCATCGCCGCTGACGACGCGGCGAGAGCCGAGATGCTGGAGGGCCTCGACAGGGACCCTTTTGGGAGACCATACAAGGCGGCGCGGAACAAACTGCGCCCCTTTGGTCCCCCACTGACGGAGACCCTTGAGCCGTCACTGCTGGATGGGGTGGTCCGGTCCCTGTTTCCATGCAGGGCCAACAACTTCACCCCACCAGTGATGGACCCCCCGCGAGAGACGGGTCCGTCAGAGGAAGAGGAGGTCCCTCCAGTGACGTCAGCGGAATTCGGGGCGGCGGCTCTTCGCCTCCGCGCTAAGAAGACGGCCCCCGGACCGGACGGCGTCCCTGCACGGGTGGTGGCCATAGCCGCCTTCCAAATGGAGGAGAGGTTTCGGGACCTCTTCAGCGCGTGTCTCACGTCTGGGAGGTTCCCGAAACCATGGAAGGAGGGGCAGCTGTGCCTTCTCCGTAAAGAGGGTCGCCCGGCGGACTCCCCTTCGGCATACCGGCCCATCGTACTGCTCGATGAGGTCGGTAAGTTGTTCGAGGGGATCATCGCCACCCGGCTGAACAACCACCTGCGGGGAGTTGGGCCGGACCTGTCGGACGCCCAATTTGGATTCCGATGGGGGCGATCGACAGTGGACGCGCTGGCCCGACTCAAGGGCCAAGTGGAGGCGGCAGTCGGGACGGGGGAAGGGGTGCTGGCCGTGTCATTTGATATAGCCAACGCCTTCAACTCCGTCCCCCATTCGACAATATTGGAGGCACTCCGGTACCATGGAGTGCCACAATACCTGAGGGCCCTCTTGGCCAGCTACTTGGCGGACCGAGCTGTCCTCCTCGTGGACAAAACGGGCATAGTCCGCCGGTACGGCGCAGAGTCCGGTGTTCCACAGGGGTCGGTCCTGGGACCACTCCTGTGGAACATAGGCTTTAACTGGCTCCTGCGGGGAACCCTTCTCCGAGGCACGAGTGTCATCTGCTACGCGGATGACACTCTCCTCACTGCCCGGGGGAGGGACTTTAGAGAGGCGGCAAGTCTGGCCTCGGCTGGCGGATCCTTGGTTGCGGGAAGGATCCGCCGCCTAGGATTGAGGGTGGCGCTGCATAAAACCGAGGCCGTGTTCTTCCACGGGCCAAGGCAGCGCACCCCGCCTGACGCCCACATTGTCGTGGAGGGCGTCAGGATTGAAGTGAAGGCCCAGATGAAATATCTGGGCCTTATAATCGACAGCAGGTGGCGCTTCGGCCCACACTTCAGCGGGCTGTCAGCACGCCTGCTGAAGGCCGCGGACGCCCTCTCTTGGCTCCTCCCAAACTTGGGGGGGCCCAAGGCGCGATGCCGGCGACTGTATGCCGGCATCTTGAAGAGCATGGCCCTGTATGGGGCCCCCATCTGGGCGGACTCCCTCAACAGGAGGGAGAATGCCACTGCAATCCGCAGGCCCCAAAGGGCCATTGCACTGCGGGTTGCAAGGGCCTACCGCTCGGTGGGCTTTGCGGCGGCGTGCGCTCTGGCTAGCACCCCTCCTTGGGAGCTCGAGGCGTGGGTGCTCGCTAGAGTGTACGAGTGGGCAGCGGGGCGTAAGGCGCTCGGTGAGCACCCCACCCCGGAAGAGCGGGAAGCGGTCCGGCGAGAGTCGAGGGACGCAGTCATCCACCATTGGGTGGAGGACCTCGCCATCGCTCCGTTCGGCCGCCGAACGTTGGACGCGCTCGGGCCGGTCCTGCGA
This sequence comes from Venusia cambrica, assembly GCA_951394065.1. Classification (NCBI taxonomy): domain Eukaryota; kingdom Metazoa; phylum Arthropoda; class Insecta; order Lepidoptera; family Geometridae; genus Venusia; species Venusia cambrica. Next base: position 7,946,540 of record OX596071.1, read on the forward strand.
GACTGGCTCGAGCGGTCCCATGGTTTCCTCTCGTTCCGTCTGGTGCAGGTATTATCCGGGCATGGGTGCTTTGGATCTTGCCTGCACCGGATCGGAAGAGAGGAGACCCCGAGGTGCCATCACTGTGGCGCGGCAGAAGACACGGCGCAGCACACCCTCGAGGTGTGTCCGTCATGGTCCCAGCCGCGCCGCAGTTTGATCGCGGTGGTTGGGCAGGACCTTTCGCTTCCCGGCGTGGTCAATTCTATGCTGGGAAGTGAGGGGGCCTGGGCAGCAGTCGCCTCCTTCTGCGAAGACGTCATGTCCCAGAAGGAGGTGGCGGAGCGTGCGCGGGAGGAAGATCCCCTCGCGGCACCGCTCCGTAGGCGTAGAAGGGGTGGGAGAAGGCGATTGAACAATCGTCGTTTTCTCTCACCTGGTGGTGAATAGCGGGCGAAAGGCGCGGGGGCGTCTTCGTCCGTATTGCACAATTCACCACCCACGTCGGGCGAGAATGGCTGAGCACTCGCAGTCATTCTCGGGCCCTCCTCCTCCGGGGGGAGTGGCGTGAAGGCCCCGCTGTAAAGGCGGGCGGTCGTCAGGGGGGACTGGATGTAAAGGCTCTGCCGGTTTCCCAGTCCTCCCTCCACACAGACGATGCGGGAGTGCCGCTGGGTTGTTTAGTGGGTATACTGGGCCACCGGGGAGTCCCACATAACCCTCCCACCCCCGATGGGAGGGTATGCGTAATGCATTTTTCCCAGCGTCAAAAAAAAAAAAAAAAAAAAAAAAAAAAAAAAAAAAAAAAAAAAAAAAAAAAAAAAAAAAAAAAAAAAAAAAAAAGGTTAGGTTAGGTTAGGTTAGGTTAGGTTAGGTTAGGTTAGGTTAGGTTGGGGTGAAAAAAAGTTCATTGGGTCTCGTTCGGATTTTTGTTTGGTCCTTGCCACAATTTTCGCTCTGAGGCACCAATCTCTCTAACTTTTCCTTGACGCTCGGAACTTTTGGTGACAATTAGCAGGGTCGAGCTAGGCTCCCTCGCGTTGTTGCCAACTGTTGTGGGTAGTTAGTTATTGCCAACTGTTGTGGGTTGGCGTGAATAATTAGCACGGTCGAGCCCTAGCTCCTGTGCGTTGTTCCGCCTTCCCATATCAGGATGGACGAGCGGCCTGTCGTAAGCGGGGGAGGGTCACCCCCCCCCTGTATTCGGGAAGCTGCTGAAGCCGGTCCGTCTTGCGTGGAGACATCGCAGACTCCGCATTATGCGTCGCAGGCTGCGAAGCCACTACGCAAGGCGAACGGGCGCTTTGTAAAAGGCCCTTCTAAGGGCCAGTCCACGGGGGTTAAATCGGGGTCGGAGTCCGAGTCATCGGCTGCGCCCAAAAAACGCCCTCTTCAGGGCCCCTCCGGCACGGAGGAAGGGATGGAGTCCGACTTCTCGGACATGTCTGTTGAAGAGGCGGCCAGGAAGCGGCCGTATTCCTCGTTCTTCGCGCCGGGGTATTTAGACTCCGACACGGAGACCGAGGGTGCGGCGGCTGCAAAGGTCGCAACGTCGAAGAGAGGAGGGGGCAAGGGGAGAGTTGCCAAAGTTGGGGGTCCGTCAAGGGAGGAGTTTCTCCGCCCTGCGATGGCGGAAACCCTCAGCAAACGGTGCTACAGGGGGGCCTCTGAAAAGGCAGCCAGGGCGGACAGCGGCAACGAAGTCGCTTCCCTGGCGGAAAGCGACGCCAGTGCGCTGGACGCGCAATCGCTGAGGGCGCGGGCAGGAGAGAGCCTCTCCAACATCCTGGGGGTAGTGAAGAGGTCGTCGAACCTAAAGGGGGAGCTCGCTGGCCTCTTGAAAACTTCGGCAAGGTGCTTGCGAGAGGTCGTCGACGCCCTCGCCGAGCGGAGCGAGGCCAGGGAGACGCAGATGCTGAGGGCCGACAATGGCCGTCTACGCCTGGAGGTGGAGGCCTGCAAGGCGGAAGTGAAGGCGCTCCGTCGTGGGTTCTCGGAGGCCAAGACGGAGGCCGCCGTCGCCACTTCAGCTGCCGCCGCTGCTGCTGCTTCTGCCTCCGTGGCGATGCAGGCTCCCCCAGGGATGGGGGAGATGCTGGAGGAGCTGAAGCGCTCCTTCTCCCTGACTTTCGGGGATATGTTAAGTGCCCGAATGGCGGGAATAGAGGAGCGCCTCTTGCCAGCGCCTGTTGTACGTCCGCCGCTGAGGGCGGACGCAAAGAGGGCTGCAGTGGATGCCGTACCACCGCCACCGCCCAGGCCCATACCGGCAGTTGTCCCTACTGGTGACAGCTGGGCGACGGTGACGAGGAAAGGGACGGGGAGGGGGAAATCCTCCGTCCCCTCAGCGGCTACCCCAGTGCCTACTCCAGCGGCTGCCCCAGCTACTGCCCCAGCGCCTGCTCAAGTAGCTGCCCCAGTGGCTGAAGTCCTGGTGGAGGGACGCGACGGTCTGAGACGCCGTCGCGTCGTCCGCGGGGTTCCGCAGGGGTCGGTGCTGGGACCGCTCCTGTGGAACATCGGCTACGACTGGGTCCTCCGTGGCACGCTTCCCGCCAACATGCGGGTTGCGTGCTACGCGGACGACACCCTGGTCGTAGTCAGGGGGAGGGACCTGAGGGAGACGGTGCGGTTGGCCGAGGTGGGCACGGCCCACGTGATCGACCGCATCCGCTCCCTCGGGCTGGGAGTGGCCCTCTCCAAGACCGAGGCCCTGTTGTTCCACGGGCCTCGGGGGGGACCCCCGCCAGGGACCAGAGTGGTCCTGGACGGAGTCCCGGTCCGGGTTGGGACCCAGATGAAATATCTGGGTCTCATCCTGGACGGACGGTGGACTTTCAGGGCCCACTTTACCCAGCTGGCCCCGAGAGTCCTTGGAGCCGCCGCCGCACTGGGGAGGCTGCTGCCCAACGTGGGCGGCCCGAGCGCCACATGTCGCCGTCTATACTCCGGAGTGATCCGGAGTATGGCCACCTACGGGGCACCGGTCTGGGTGGACGCCCTCGGTCGCGCGAACATGACCCTGCTGCGACAACCGCAGCGGGTCATTGCGACGAGGGTGATCCGCGGATACCGGACGGTGTCCTGGACGGCAGCATGCGTGCTGGCCGGCGATCCCCCCTGGGCTCTCCAAGCGGAGATCCTCGCCGAAGTTTACCACTTCGTGGCGGCGAGGAGATCCGACGGGGAGCACCTGGAATGGGATCGGGTGGAGGGCCTACGGCGACAGGCGCGGGCCGCCATGTTGAGGCGGTGGGCGGAGGACCTGGCTCCACCGGTCCCTGGTCAGTGGACGGTGGAGGCCATTCGCCCGGTCCTCCGTGACTGGGTGCGGCGGCGATTCGGGTCGCTGACGTTCCGACTGGTGCAGGTGCTTTCCGGACATGGATGTTTCGGAAAGTACCTGTACCAGATCGCGAGACGGGAGGCGACCCCGGCCTGCCACGAATGTGGTGCGCCGGAGGATACGGCGCACCACACGCTGGAGGTGTGTGCCGCGTGGGGTCCCATGCGACACACACTTTCAGCCACCCTGGGAGGGGACCTCTCGCTGCCGAGCGTGGTCAACGCCATGCTCGACGGCGACAGGGAGTGGCAGGCGATGGTCTCCTTCTGCGAACAGGTGATGTCGCAGAAGGAGGCCGCGGAGAGGGTCAGAGAGGACGATGCCCGCTCTGACCCGATCCGCCGGAGGCGAAGGGGGGGTAGGAGGGGGCGGTTTGCCCGCCTTCTCCGACTTCCCCTGTAGTGGAGCCACCTGGTGGAGAGTCGGGGGACTCTCCGCCGGCTTGCACGGCTCCACTCGTCTGAGGGGTGGTCCTGGTGAGCAGTGACCACCCCTCCTTGGCCGGGGCCTGGACATGGGTTCCAGGCCAACCGCCGGGGCCAGATGGTGAATGCTAACGCGACCCCATCTCGGCCCCACGAAGGCGGGCGACTGCTCATAGTGGGTTTTTAGTGGGTTCGAGTCCCACATACCCCCTTCCACCACCCCCATGGTGGAAGGGAAATGCGAGGGCATTTTCCCACTTAAAAAAAAAAAAAAAAAAAAAAAGGTTAGGTTGGGGTACTGGGTGGGCGTTGAAGTTCATTGGGTCTCGTTCGGATTTTTGTTTGGTCCTGCCACAATTTTCGCTCTGAGGTACCAATCTCGTTAACTTTGCCTTGACGCTCGGAACTTTTGGTGACAATTAGCAGGGTCGAGCTAGGCTCCCTCGCGTTGTTGCCAACTGTTGTGGGTTGTTAGTTGTTGCCAACTGTTGTGGGTTGGCGTGAATAATTAGCACGGTCGAGCTAGGCTCCTGTGCGTTGTTCCGCCTTCCCATATCAGGATGGACGAGCGGCCTGTCGTAAACGGGGGAGGGTCACCCCCCCCCTGTCGTCGGGAAGCTGCTGAAGCCGGTCCGTCATGCGTGGAGACATCGCAGACTCCGCATTATGCGTCGCAGGCTGCGAAGCCACTACGCAAGGCGAACGGGCGCTTTATAAAAGGCCCTTCTAAGGGCCAATCCCCTATTCTAAGGGGAGTAAAATCGGGGTCGGATACCGAGTCGTCGGCTGCGCCCAAAAAAGGCCCTCTTCAGGGCCCCTCCGGCACGGAGGAAGGGGCGGAGTCCGACTTCTCGGACATGTCAGTAGACGAGGCGGCCAGGAAGCGGCCGTATTCCTCGTTCTTCGCGCAGGGGTTTCTAGACTCCGACACGGAGACCGAGGGTGCGGCGGCTGCAAAGGTCGCGACGTCGAAGAGAGGAGGCGGCAAGGGGAGAGCTGCCAAAGTTGGGGGTCCGTCGAGGGAGGAGTTTCTCCACCCTGCGATGGCGGATACCCTCAACAAACGATGCTACAGGGGGGCCTCTGAAAAGGCGGCAAGGGCGGACAGCGGCAACGAAGTCGCTTCCTTGGCGGATAGCGACGCCAGTGCGCTGGACGCGCAATCGCTGAGGGCGCGGGCAGGAGAGAGCCTCTCCAACATCTTGGGGGTCGTGAAGAGGTCGTCGAACCTCAAGGGGGAGCTCGCTGGCCTCCTGAAAACTTCGGCGAGGTGCCTGCGAGAGGTCGTCGACGCCCTTGCCGAGCGGAGTGAGGCCAGGGAGACGCAGATGCTGAGGGCCGACAATGGCCGTCTACGCCTGGAGGTGGAGGCCTGCAAGGCAGAGGTGAAGGCGCTCCGTCGTGGGTTCTCGGAGGCCAAGACGGAGGCCGCCGTCGCCACTTCAGCTGCCGCCGCTGCTGCTGCCTCTGCCTCCGTGGCGATGCAGGCTCCCCCAGGGATGGGGGAAATGCTGGAGGAGCTGAAGCGCTCCTTCTCCCTGACATTCGGGGATATGTTGAGTGCCCGAATGGCGGGAATAGAGGAGCGCCTCTTGCCAGCGCCTGTGGTCCGTCCGCCGCTGAGGGCGGACGCAAAGAGGGCTGCAGCGGATGCCGTACCACCGCCGCCCAGGCCCATGCCGGCAGTTGTCTCTGCTGGTGACAGCTGGGCGACGGTGACGAGGAAAGGAAAGGGGAGGGGGAAATCCTCCGTCCCCTCAGCGGCCCCAGTGCCTGCTCCAGCGGCTGCCCCAGCGGCTGCCCCAGCGCCTGCTCCAGTGGCTGCCCCAGTGGCTGCCCCAGGGCCGAGGAAGCGCGGGAAAAGGGGGAAGAAATCCTCCCCCCCTTCAGCGCCGGTGACTTTTGCCGCCGCCGCTGCGGCCCGCTCTGCGCCTGCGGCTGCTGCCGCTGTCAAGGCGGCGCCGAGGCCGATGGCGGCGCTACCGAGGGCCCCTAACTCCGCGGCGGTCGTGGTGACATTGCGTCCCGCGGCCCAGGAGGCCGGGGTCACCTACAGCGCCGTCCTGCAGCTGGCCCAGGACAGGATCAAACTCCGCGAGATCGGAATTGATCTTGTCCGATTCAGGCAGACGGCCACGGGAGCCAGGATGCTGGAGATTCCCGGCTCCCAAACAGAGGAGAAAGCCGACAGGCTCGCGGAGAAGCTCCGCGAGGTCCTGTCGGAGGTGGCCGTGGTGACCAGGCCCGTCAAAACGACGGACCTGCGCGTCATCGGCCTGGACGACACGGCCACCAAGGAGAAGGTGGCCGCTGCAGTGGCCGAGGCGGGCCGCTGCGACGTCGGGCTCGTGAGGGCTGGAGAGGTGCGCACCGGCCCCGGAGGCACTGGCTCCACCATTGTGTCCTGCCCTGTCACGGCAGCCAAGGTGCTGCTGAAAGAGGGCAGGCTTTTGGTCGGGTGGAGCGTGGCACGGCTGGTGTCGTTGGGGGATCGCCCCATGCGCTGTTACAAGTGCATGGGGCTGGGGCATACACGCCCCCAGTGCCCTTCGACGTCTGACAGGGGTGACCTGTGCTTCCGGTGTGGAAACACAGGTCACAAGGCGGCCACCTGCGGGCGGGCCGACCCCCACTGCGCTATATGTGCAGAGTCGGGGAGGCCGGCCGGGCACACAATGGGGACGCGAAGTTGCGTTCCCCCCAAGACGAAGGGGAGAACCGCTGGGGTCCGGACCACCCCAGTGACTCCACTGGTCGCTCCCGTGACGGGAGCGAGCCAAGCGACTTGTGAGGAGGTTGAGATGGCTGACTAACATGGATCAAGTCGGCCAACTCAACCTCCTCCAGACGAACCTCAACCACTGCGCCAGGGCTCAAGATCTGCTTATGCAGTCCCTGGCGCAGTGGAACGTCGACTTGGCGGTCGCTGCGGAGCCGTACTTTGTCCCCTCTCAGCATGCCTGCTGGGCTGGGGACCTGGACGACTCCGTGGCCCTCGTGGGAAGGGCGCATGGCGGTCCCCCCCTCTCGGTAGTAGAGAGAGGTGCGGGGTACGTGGTGGCCAAGTGGGGGGAGTATGCGGTAGTGGGCGCATACTTCTCCCCCAACAGAACCGCTGCAGAGCTGGAGGTCTTTATGGACCTCCTAGCCGCGGCGGTTAGAAGGCAGGTGCCACGTCAGGTCCTCTTTATGGGGGACCTGAACGCCAAGGCCCGGGACTGGGGCAACCCCTCTACCGACTCTCGTGGGGAGATTGTCAGGGAGTGGGGGGTTGCCACGGGACTGACCCTCTTGAATAGAGGGTCGGCCCACACGTGCGTGCGACAGCGAGGGGGGTCCGTGGTGGACGTATCGTTCGCCACCCCCGCTGTCGCGGCACGTGTCCAGTCGTGGAGGGTGATGTCGGAGGTGGAGACTCTCTCGGACCATAAATACATATGGTTCGAGATCTCCTCCACCACCGACATCCAAGGGGGGCAAGTGGCGCGAGCGGACTTCCCGCGCTGGGCGATCTCTCGCCTCGACGCCGAGGTGGCGTCCGAGGCGGCGATCGTCCAGTCGTGGTTCGCCGCGCCCACACACCCGGAGGCGGAAGTCGCAGCGAGCCGCTTCCGGGAGGCGGTGACCGCGGTGTGCGACGCCGCCATGCCGAGGTGCAGACGCCTCCCGGGCCGCCGGGAGGTCTATTGGTGGAGCTCGGAGATAGCGGATCTCCGAGCCGCCTGCTCGGCGGCGCGCCGCTCCTACGCTCATCGTAGGAGGCGGCGCCACGGGCGGACCGATGGCGAGCTGTCAGCCGAGGAGCTGACAGCCGAGGCGCAGCTGTACAGCTCCTACCGCGAGGCGAAGCGGGAGCTGCAGCTGGCCATCGGTCGGGCCAAGGAGCGGTCCTGGCGCGAGGCCCTGGAGGGCCTCGATAGGGATCCGTGGGGGCGCCCGTATAGAGCGGCCCGGAAGAAATTCCGGGGCCAGGCACCCCCGGTTGCGGAGTCCCTGGAGCCGGAGATCCTGGGCGGGGTGTTGGAGGGGCTTTTCCCCGCCATCGACCCCCACCACACCCCGCCCGCGATGGCGGCGCCCTCCTCGCCGGTCGAGGAGGTGGACCCGGACTCCATCCCACCTGTCTCAGAGGTGGAGATGGAGTTGGCCGTCAGCCGCCTGAGCGGCAAACGGACGGCGCCGGGTCCGGACGGGATCCCGAAGAGGGTCCTGAGGATCGCCCTCAGGGAGATGGGCGATCGGCTTCGGGAGCTGTTCGACGTGTGCATCACGTCCGGACGGTTCCCGAAGCTGTGGAAGGACGGCCGGCTGTGCCTGTTGCGGAAGGAGGGTCGTGCCGTAGACTCGCCTTCCGCATACAGGCCAATAGTGCTGCTCGACGACGCGGGGAAGCTGCTGGAAAGAGTGGTGGCTTCCCGCGTCGTCCGGCACCTAGGCGGCACTGGGCCTCAGTTGTCGGAGGCCCAGTTTGGGTTCAGAGCGAGGCGGTCAACGATCGACGCCTTGCTCTGGCTCAAGGGGTGGACGCAGGAGGCGGTCCGGGAGGGGGATAAGGCGTTGGCTGTCTCGCTGGACATTGCCAACGCCTTCAACAGTCTGCCGCACGGAACGATACAGGAGGCGCTCCGTTACCACGGGGTGCCCCTGTATCTGCGGAGGCTGTTGGCGGACTACCTCCAGGACCGCGAAGTCCTGGTGGAGGGACGCGATGGTCTGAGACGCCGTCGCGTCGTCCGCGGGGTTCCGCAGGGGTCGGTGCTGGGACCGCTCCTGTGGAACATCGGCTACGACTGGGTCCTCCGTGGCACGCTGCCCGCAAACATGCGGGTTGCGTGCTACGCGGACGACACCCTGGTCGTAGTCAGGGGGAGGGACCTGAGGGAGACGGTGCGGTTGGCCGAGGTGGGCACGGCCCACGTGATCGACCGCATCCGCTCCCTCGGGCTGGGAGTGGCCCTCTCCAAGACCGAGGCCCTGTTGTTCCACGGGCCTCGGGGGGGACCCCCGCCAGGGACCAGAGTGGTCCTGGACGGAGTCCCGGTCCGGGTTGGGACCCAGATGAAATATCTGGGTCTCATCCTGGACGGACGGTGGACTTTCGGGGCCCACTTTACCCAGCTGGCCCCGAGAGTCCTGGGAGCCGCCGCCGCACTGGGGAGGCTGCTGCCCAACGTGGGCGGCCCGAGCGCCACGTGTCGCCGTCTATACTCCGGAGTAATCCGGAGTATGGCCACCTACGGGGCACCGGTCTGGGTGGATGCCCTCGGTCGCAGTAACATGACCCTGCTGCGACAACCGCAGCGGGTCATTGCGACGAGGGTGATCCGCGGGTACCGGACGGTGTCCTGGACGGCAGCATGCGTGCTGGCCGGCGATCCCCCCTGGGCTCTCCAAGCGGAGATCCTCGCCGAAGTGTACCACTTCGTGGCGGCGAGGAGATCCGACGGGGAGCACCTGGAGTGGGATCGGGTGGAGGGCCTACGGCGACAGGCGCGGGCCGCCATGTTGAGGCGGTGGGCGGAGGACCTGGCTCCACCGGTCCCTGGTCAGTGGACGGTGGAGGCCATTCGCCCGGTCCTCCGTGACTGGGTGCGGCGGCGATTCGGGTCGCTTACGTTCCGACTGGTGCAGGTGCTTTCCGGACATGGATGTTTCGGAAAGTACCTGTACCAGATCGCGAGACGGGAGGCGACCCCGGCCTGCCACGAATGTGGTGCGCCGGAGGATACGGCGCACCACACGCTGGAGGTGTGTGCCGCGTGGGGTCCCATGCGACACACACTTTCAGCCACCCTGGGAGGGGACCTCTCGCTGCCGAGCGTGGTCAACGCCATGCTCGACGGCGACAGGGAGTGGCAGGCGATGGTCTCCTTCTGCGAACAGGTGATGTCGCAGAAGGAGGCCGCGGAGAGGGTCAGAGAGGACGATGCCCGCTCTGACCCGATCCGCCGGAGGCGAAGGGGGGGTAGGAGGGGGCGGTTTGCCCGCCTTCTTCGACTTCCCCTGTAGTGGAGCCACCTGGTGGAGAGTCGGGGGACTCTCCGCCGGCTTGCACGGCTCCACTCGTCTGAGGGGTGGTCCTGGTGAGCAGTGACCACCCCTCCTTGGCCGGGGCCTGGACACGGGTTCCAGGCCAACCGCCGGGGCCAGATGGTGAATGCTAACGCGACCCCATCTCGGCCCCACGAAGGCGGGCGACTGCTCATAGTGGGTTTTTAGTGGGTTCGAGTCCCACATACCCCCTTCCACCACCCCCATGGTGGAAGGGAAATGCGAGGGCATTTTCCCACTTAAAAAAAAAAAAAAAAAAAAAAGGTTGGGGTACTGGGTCGGATAACCTCCTCGTGGTGTACCCTGGGTGCCGTCGATCACTTCCCACTTGTGGGGACTTATCGACGGCAGCTAATAATCCGACGCGAGGGTGTCCTCTGCGTGTCCCTGTGTTAGTAGCATAGGGCACAGCAGATGGACAGGCGGGCTCGCGAAGAGCTTCCGCGGGGCTGGGAGTCCAATGAGGGCTCAGCGGACCTATGGGTCGTGGGATGGCCGGCCTTCAAGGCCGGCGGCGCGGCGGGGAGGGTCAACCCGGCCACCCTGTCGGGCACGAAATGGAAAGGCGACAGTATGTCGCAGCGGACCTTTGGGTCGAAGGATGACTGGCCTTCAAGGCTGGTGGCGCGGCAGGGAGGGTCAACTCGGCCACCCTGTCGGGCACAAAATGAAATGGCGGCATCGAGTCGCAGCGGACCTTCAGGTCGGAGGATGATCGGCCTTCAAGGCTGGTGGCGCGGCAGGGAGGGTCAATTCGGCCACCCTGTCGGGCACAAGTTTAAATGGCGGCATTGAGTCGCAGCGGACCTTCGGGTCGTAGGATGGCTGGCCTGCAAGGCTAGTGGCGCGGCAGGGAGGGTCAACCCGGCCACCCTGTCGGGCATAATGCGTCTCCGAATCCCGTTGTTCGGTGCCTGCACATGGGATGCATGACCGGGGGGAACCCGGTAGCAAGGGCACCAAAGGGGAGCTCACCCCTCAAAAAAGCAAAAAAAAAACAAACATGATAATGGCGACTTCTGGAACGAATCCTCAGGTGGGTGTCAGCCAAGCTGACGAATCCCACGGTGCTACGGCGCCCAGCCCCATCGTATCTGAGGGGGGCAAGAACCGCCTCGTGGGCTCCGGCCCACGTAACAACGACCTTAGCAATGACCTGGACCTTGATTCTACAATAAATAATGACCTTGGCACGAATATGGACAATGTGGAGATAGAGGCTTTTGGTGTTCCCCCAAGTGGAACCCTACTAGCCCTAGAGCTTCGGATCCCGACTCCGAACTTGTCTGAATCGGAATCCGACAACATGAGTTGGGAGTCGGTTTCGTCTCCGGGAGGCGGCTCCGAGAGGAGAATGCGCAAGCGGCGCAGAAACGGAGAAAAGGAGGAGGACACGGGTGACTCATCACCGTCACCCAAGGTGTCAACCCCTCGGCGAGGAAGAGGGCGCCCGCCTACAACAGGCGAATACGTTGGCCTGGCGAAAGCCAAGGCCGAACTTAATCGGGCGCGAGAAAAAGAGTTGAGGCTCACAGCTGAGAAGGAGCTCCAAGATGAGCTCAAACAGAAGAAGACCGAGTTCATGAAGGCGCCATCGCCATCGGTGCCCACGGTGTCCCATTCTCAGCTGGGCGGTTGCGACGTTGGCCAGCTGGAGGCAATGTTGCTGGGCTCGGTGGACACCATCCTTGCGGTGGCTACGAAGTCCAAGAACCTAAAGGGCACCAGCGTAAAGGCCCTGAAAGATGCTGCGACCACCATAAAGGCATCGTTTCAGGAAACACGGGCCCGATCGATGCCCGAGGAGATGGCTCTTCTTGTAAAGGCCAATGAGCGGCTTTCGTCGGAGCTGAAGGAACTCCGGCGAGAGATAGAGCAGATGAGGGCGATCCAAGCTCGTCCCGCTCCGACTTCGGTACCGGCTCGGGCCCCAGCCTCGGCTCAAACCCCCTGCACAGAGGAGGTAGTGCAGCAAATCATGGTGCAAGTCGGCACCAAGATAAATGCCATGTTTGCTGGGATTCAGGATAGGCTGCTTCCTGAGCGGACCCTGAGGCCTCCATTGGCCGCAGATCGGCGAAGGGAGGCCGAGGCTGGTATCACAGCAGATCCCAAACGCAAGGGTCCTCCAAGCGCTACTCCAGTACAGGTGCCCAGGACAAAAGGCGCTCCAACAGCTACGGCCGCCCCTGTCCCCGCTGGCACCATGGCTCCTCCGGCTGAAGCCTGGAACGTGGTGACGAGGCGAAGAAAAGCTGGGAGGCGAGAGACTGTGCCGGTGTCGGCAGATTCAAGACTCGCGGAGAAGAGGTCTGCCCCTCCGGCCCGAGCCCCTCCACCCCCGAAGGCGAAGCCGAAGACACAGCCCCCTAAACCAGGTGTGGCTAAACTCCGCCCCCCGAAGACCGCAGCGGTGGTGATCACTCTGCAACCGGGGGCGGCGGAGAAAGGTGTCACATATGCCAAGGTGCTGGAGGCGGCCAAGGCTAACATCAAGCTTGGCGAGCTGGGAGTACCACCGCTGAAGATTAGGACAGCGGCCACCGGGGCTCGAGTACTGGAGATCTCCGGCGAGGACAATGCCGCCAAAGCGGATCTCCTTGCTGGCAAAATAAGGGCGGTGCTCGGAGACGATGAGAGCGTGCGAGTCTCAAGGCCGACTGCAACCACCGACCTTCGGGTCAGCGGCCTGGACGATTCCGTCCTTCCGGAGGAGCTGGCGGAAGCCCTAGCCAGGGTAGGCGAGTGCCCTGTGTCAACGATATCCGTTGGCACAATACGCCGGGGCCAAGCGGGGATGGGCACGGTGTTTGTGCGCTGCCCAACAATAACTGCCAAGAAGGTAATGGCTAGCGGTGGCCGTGTATTAGTGGGCTGGGTGGCGGCGCGGGTCAGCATTTTGGCTGTTAGACCGCGCCGCTGCTATCGCTGCCTCGAATTGGGCCATGTTGTGGCCCAGTGCAAGGCCGAGGTTGACCGCAGCGACGAGTGCTACCGCTGTGGTAAAAAGGCCCACAAGGCCAAAGAGTGCACCGCCGCTCCACGCTGCACCCGCTGTGCTGCCGCGGGCAAGCCGGCGGACCACCTCTCCGGGGGCAAGGCTTGCGCCAAGCCCCCGTCAAAGTCAGGGGCCAGACGGAAGACCGTCGCGACTGAGGCTAAGGCCCAGCTGCGACCGCCTAGCCCTGACAAAGGGCCGGTGGAAAGCATGGAGGAAAGTTAGTTAGTATGGCCCTAACTTTTCTCCAGGCAAATCTCAACCACTCCGCCGGTGCTCAGGACCTGTTCCTGCAGTCAATGGCGGAGCGGTTGATACAAGTGGCGGTGGCCGCCGAGCCTTACGCGGTCCCATCCAGGTCTGACTGGGCTGGGGACCTCGATGGCTTGGTTGCGATCACCACACAGTCGCCGGCTCACTCCCCTTCTCTCGAAGGAGTGGTGAGAGGAAGGGGTTTTGTGGCGGCTTGTTTGGGCCAAGTCGTCGTCGTGGGGGCGTACCACTCCCGAAACCGGCCGGTTTGCGAACTGGAGGCTCTTCTCGGTGAGGTAGGAACCTTGATTGGTCAGACCCGCCCACGCCCCGTTCTCGTGCTTGGGGACCTCAATGCCAAATCTACGGCGTGGGGATCCCCGACGACGAACCCTCGGGGCGGCGTCGTGCTAGAGTGGTCGGCCGAGGTGGGCCTCTGCGTCGCGAACCGTGGGACGGAAAACACCTGCGTCCGTCAGTCTGGTGGGTCGATCGTCGATGTGACGCTCGTCACGCCAGACCTCGCCTGCCGCATTCGCGACTGGCAGGTGTTGGTGGACGTGGAGACGCTGTCCGATCACCGGTATATACGGTTCAGCGTCTTCTCGTCCCAGACGAACGAGGTGAGAAGGACGGGAGGTGAGATCGGTCCGCGATGGGCCCTGAAGCGCCTCAACGCCGAAGTGCTGCAGGAGGCAGCCCTCGTCGAAACGTGGAACGGCACTCCTCAGGAACCGGACCCAGTAGACGTGGATGAAATGGCGAACAAGTTGTGCGAGGCAATGACGCGCGTCTGCGATGCTGCGATGCCGCGCGCGCGAGCCCCACAGCCGAAACGCCAAGTCTACTGGTGGTCGGAGGAGATCGCCGAACTCCGGAAAACGTGCGTGATGAGGCGCCGCCAATACCAGCGGTATCGGAGACGTAGGCGGCAGGAGAACGAGGTGAGCGAGTCCCTCTATGCCACCTACAAAGAGGCTTCCGGGGCTCTTCGCGTTGCGATAGTCGAGGGCAAGAGACAGGCTTGGCAACAACTGCTGGAGGGGCTAGAGCGCGACCCATGGGGCCGTCCGTACCAGTGGGCAAGGCAGAAGCTTCGCCCCTGGGCTCCCCCCATCACGGCCTCGCTCCAACCGGCAGTGGTGCAGAGAGTGGTTGACGGATTATTCCCCGGTGCTCCGGGGCCCGACTTTGCGCCCCCCTCGACATCGGCTGATCTCGCCGAAGAGGTGGATGAGCCTGCCCCTGTCTCCGAGGTTGAGCTGGGTGTAGCAGTGCTCAGGATGAGGGCCAAAAACAGAGCGCCTGGGCCTGACGGTATACCGGGTCGCGCATGGGCCCTCTCCTATAAACATCTAGGGGCTTCCCTGAAGGACCTGTTTGACTGGTGCCTCAGGGAAGGCAGATTCCCCAAGAGATGGAGAAGAGGCAGACTCGTCCTCCTAAGGAAAGAGGGTCGTCCAGCGGATGAGCCTTCGGGCTATCGTCCGATCGTGCTGCTTGATGAGGCGGGCAAACTGTTGGAGAGAGTGGTCGCTGCCCGCCTTGTTAGGCACCTCGAGACGACGGGACCGGATCTGGCGCCCAACCAGTTCGGTTTCCGGAGAGGTCGCTCGACGATCGATGCCATATCCCGCGTCCGCGACCTCTCCGAGGAGGCGTGCTCCAGCGGCGGTGTGTTGTTGGCCATTTCGCTGGACATCGCCAACGCATTCAACACACTGCCTTGGAGCACGATACATGCCGGTCTGGAGTACCACAAGGTGCCCCAGTACCTGCGCAGACTCGTCGGGGACTATCTCTCCGATAGAGAGGTAGTCTTCCCGACGACTCTAGGTGAAGGAAGTAGCCCCATGACGCGCGGCGTTCCACAGGGATCGGTCTTAGGTCCACTCCTGTGGAACGTCGGGTACGATTGGGCTCTCCGGGGTGCAAACCTTCGTGGCGTCGGCGTCGTTTGTTACGCTGACGACACGCTGGTTGCCGCCCGGGGAGAAAACTACAGAGATGCTGCGATTCTGGCGACCGCCGGTGTCGCGACGGTTGTTGCCAGAATTCGAATGCTGGGTCTGGAGGTGGCGCTTCACAAATCTGAGGCCATCTGTTTTCATGGTCCTCGGCGGGCACCACCTGCAGGTTCCACCATTGTGGTTGGTGGAACTTCCATCTCTGTCGGGACGACGCTGAAATATCTCGGTGTCGTCCTCGATGGCAGATGGAACTTCAAGGAGCACGTGCGGCGGCTGTCCCCCAAAATTCTGGGAACAGCCGGCGCACTGAGTCGCCTGCTCCCGAACATCGGAGGCGGGGAGGGAAGCTGCCGCCGCCTCTATACAGCGGTGGTGAGCTCAATGGCTCTGTATGGCGCCCCGATATGGGCGGGTCATCTTGATCGGCAGACCACCGCCGTGCTGATCGGAGCCCAAAGGGTTATGGCGGTGAGAGTGTGCAGGGGGTATCGCACACTCTCTCACGAGGTGGCATGCGTGCTCGCCGGCTCGCTTCCGTGGGACCTCGAGGCTGAAGTCCTGGCCTCAGTCTACTGGCGCAGAGCGCAGGCGCGGGAGCGGGGCGAGCGACCGGCACCAATAGAGGTGGCG
Source organism: Venusia cambrica (assembly GCA_951394065.1). Classification (NCBI taxonomy): domain Eukaryota; kingdom Metazoa; phylum Arthropoda; class Insecta; order Lepidoptera; family Geometridae; genus Venusia; species Venusia cambrica. The sequence goes on from OX596071.1 coordinate 7,962,191, forward strand.
CACTGGCGTGATGAGGCCAAGACATCGGCCCTTGCCACGTGGGAGGAACGGCTCCTTGCTGGACCTGTGCCGAGAGGGGAAAGTGCCCGAAGACTCCTCGAGGCCATTCGCCCCGTACTCGGAGAGTGGGTTCGAAGGAGGCATGGGAGTCTTTCGTTCCGGCTGACGCAGGTTCTCTCGGGACATGGCTGTTTCGGGAGGTATCTGTGTCGTGTTGCCCGAAGGGAAGACTCCACGGCCTGCCACCAGTGCGGCTTCGCGGTAGACACCGCCCAGCACGCACTGGAGGCATGCCCAGGGGGAGAAGAACCGCGGCGATCACTGGTCGCGGTCGTGGGAACGGACCTCTCCTTGTCGGCCATCATCCCAAAGATGGTCGATGACCAGAGGTCGTGGGAGGCGGTGACCTCCTTCTGTGAGATTATTGTCTCGCAGAGGGAGGAGGAGGAGCGGGAGAGAGAAAGAAATCCTCTCTCTCTTCCGCTTCGGAGGGCGCGGACACGGAGGCGGGCTAACAGAGCCCGCACTCCGTCTCCGCTCCGAGGGCCTGGGGTGTTGGGTGCGGGGGCACCTGGCACCTCTCAGTGATAGGCCATCGTGAGATGGTGTAGATGCCCCAAGTGCTCCGGGGCATCACACACGAGGTGTGGGAGGGCCTTTTACACCCTCCCAAGAGGTGGGTCTGCCACACGGTGGACTGCGACTCGACGGGAGCTGCGGCGAATGCGCAAGCGGTCCCGCGCCTCCCGTCCTCGGTCGGCGACGGAGGAGCACCCTGGGTTTTTAGTGGGTATTACGCACCAAAGTAAGGTGTGGAGAGCCCCACATAACCACCCAACCCCCCGGTTCGGTGGTATCCGTAACGGATTTTCCCAGGATAAAAAAAAAAAAAAAAAAAAAAAAAAAAAAAGGTTAGGTTAGGTTAGGTTAGGTTAGGTTAGGTTAGGTTAGGTTAGGTTAGGTTAGGTTAGGTTAGGTTAGGTTAGGTTAGGTTAGGTTAGGTTAGGTTAGGTTAGGTTAGGTTAGGTTAGGTTAGGTTAGGTTAGGTTAGGTTAGGTTAGGTTAGGTTGGCGTTGTTGCCAACTGTTGTGGGTGGATAAATATGTCGTTGCCGGAGCGCAATAAGATAGGTAGGTTTCAAAAGGGCCCTTCTAAGGGCCAAACAATCGGCCCTTCTGAGGGCCAAACAACAATCGGCCCTTCTCAGGGCCACTCCATCGGCCCTTCTGAGGGCCACCCAACCGGCCCTTCTCAGGGCCCCCCAAAAGGCTCTTCTCAGGGCCAGACGACGTCGTCGGAGGAATACGACTCCGAAATGGAGGGAAGCCGGAAGCGGCCGTCCTCCTCGCTCTTCGTGCCCGGGGGATTTGACTCGGACACTGAGACCGAGGGGACCGTCGCTGCCAAGGTGAACTCGTCCAGAAGAGGGAAGGGGAAGACTGCTAAGGCAGGCCCGTCCAGGACTGAGTTCCTGAGGCCTTCTCCGCTGCCGTCGGTACTAGCTGACGACGGGGAGCTTGATGTGGTCCTACGAACTAGGCGATTTAAGAAAGGGCCGGTCGCTGCCATCGCCGATCTCGCGACTGACACCGGGAGTGATTCTGATCTCTCCGCGATGGTCGGCGATCTCAGCGCACTGAATGCCCAAGAACTGAGGGCGCAGGCGGGCGAAAAGCTCGCTTGCATTTTAGAGGTTGCCAAAAAGTCTGGTAACCTCAAGGGCGAGTTTGTCGGCCGCCTGAAGAGGTCTGCTTCGACTATTAAGGATGTAGTCGAGGCTCTGGCGAGCAGGAGCGAGGCTGAGGAGACGCGAAGGCTAAGAGCGGAGAACAGCCGCCTGCGTCTAGAGGTCGAGTCCTGCAAGGCGGAAGTGAAGGCACTGCGTCGCGGCTTCTCCGAAGCAAGGACGGAGGCGGCTACCACTGCCGCCGCTGCTGCTGCCGCCACTGGGAATCAGGCTCCACTGGCCACAGTGATGAGGGACGAATTTGCGGAGGAGTTGAAGAGCTCCTTGATCAACACGTTCGGACAAATGTTGAATGCCCGACTCGCGGGGATTGAGGAGCGTCTCCTGCCGGCCCCGGTGGTTCGGCCACCACTGAGGGCGGATGCCGTTAGGGCGGCAGTGGCTTCCGCGCTACCAAAGGCTCGCAACCCTGCCCCCAAAGCGGGGAGGAATGCGGCGCCGGTGGCTGGACCCTCAGGGATGCCTGCCCCCGCCGCCGCTTCCCAGGGAAAGACCTGGGCAGCGGCGGTGGGTGGAGGAAGGGGCAGGGGTGGAACCTCCTCCACCACTCCCCCGAAGACTGCAGCCCCTCCCACAGTGGCACCGGTGGCTGGCCCCTCCAGAGTGACTGCCGCCGCCGCCGCTCCTGCCCAGGAAGAGACCTGGGCAACGGTGGCAAGAAAAGGAAGGAGAGGGGCCAGGGGGAAGAAATCCACTGCTCCTCCTGCCTCTGCCCCATTGACTGGCGCGAGGCCGAAGCCGGTGGCCCCCCCGAAGCCTAAGGTGGCGCTGAGGACCCCGAAGTCCGCGGCTGTGGTGCTGCTGTTGCAGCCTGAGGCCGCGGAAAAGGGGGCGACTTACAGCGCCATCCTTCAGAAGGCGCAGGAGCACATCGATCTCAAAGAGTTGGGGATCGATGAGCTCCGCTTCCGCCAGACGGCCACGGGAGCCAGGATGTTGGAGATACCTGGTTCCCAAAACGGCGAGAAGGCGGACAGGCTCGCGGAGAAGCTCCGCGACGTCCTGTCCGAGGTGGCGACAATCACCAGGCCCGTCAAATCCACCGACGTCCGGATTACGGGCCTGGATGACTCGGCCACCAAGGAGATAGTGGCCGCAGCGGTGGCTAGGGTGGGGGGCTGTGAAGCGCGGCTCGTTAAGGTCGGGGAATTGCAACCCGGCCTCGGCGGTGCGGGCTCCACCCTGGTGTCCTGCCCGATTTCAGCGGCCAAAGCGCTGCTGACAAAGGGTAGGCTGTTGGTCGGGTGGAGCTCGGCGCGAGTGGTGGCCCTAGGGGAACGCCCCATGCGCTGCTTCAAGTGCATGGGGCTGGGGCACACTCGTCCTCAGTGCCCCTCGTCAGCCGATAGGACGAACCTGTGCTTCCGGTGCGGAGGCACAGGTCACCGGGCGGCCACGTGCGGAAGGAGCGAACCCCGCTGCGCAATCTGCGCAGACTCGGGGCGCCCTTCCGGGCACGTAATGGGGGGACGCAGTTGCGAACCCCCAAAGACTAAGGGAAAGGCCCCCGGGACCAGGGCCACCCCGGCTACCTGTCAGGCCGCCCCAGAGGAAGTCGCAGCCCCGGAGGTGGAGGAGGTGATGTCTGAATAATGTATCAAGCCAGACATCACTTCCTCCAGACGAACCTCAACCACTGCGCTGGGGCCCAGGACCTGTTCGTTCAGTCCCTGGCGCAGTGGAAGATTGACGTGGCGGTCGCCACGGAGCCGTACTACGTCCCACCCCAACATCCTTCCTGGGTTGGGGACGTGGACGGCTCCGTGGCCATTGTGAGTGGCGGCCTCCCCCTCTCAATCGAAGAGAGGGGTGCAGGTTTCGTGGTGGCAAAGTGGGAGGAGTATTCGCTAGTCGGCGCATACTTCTCCCCTAACAGAACCGCTGCGGAGCTGGAGGTCTTTGTCGACCTCCTAGCCGCAGCGGTGAGAAGGCAGGCCCCACGACAGGTCCTCCTTATGGGGGACTTGAACGCCAAGGCCCGGGAATGGGGCAACCCCTCCACTGACTCTCGAGGGGAGATTGTCAGGGAGTGGGCAGTTGCCACGGGGCTAACCCTACTAAACAGAGGGTCAGCCCACACGTGCGTGCGGTGGAACGGGGGGTCCGTGGTGGATCTTACGTTCGCCACCCCATCCACCGCGGCACGTGCCCGGGCCTGGAGGGTGTTGTCGGAGGTTGAGACTCTCTCGGATCACAAGTATGTGCGGTTCGAGATCTCCACCTCCGACAACCAGGGAGGGGAAAGCGTGGTGAGAGCGGATTTCCCGCGCTGGACGATCAGCCGCCTCGACACCGAACTAGCTGCCGAGGCGGCTATCGTCCAGTCGTGGCTTGCCGCTCCCACGCACCCGGAAGTCGACACCGCAGCGGGTCGCTTCCGGGAGGCGGTGACGGCGGTGTGCGACGCCGCCATGCCGCGGTCGCGTCGCCGCCCAGGCCGTCGCGAGGTGTACTGGTGGAGCTCGGAGATAGCGGATCTCCGAGCGGCCTGCACAGAGGCGAGGCGCCCGTACACCCGCAGTAGGAGGCGGCGCAACGGCCGGACCGACGATCAGCTGTCAGATGAGGAACTGACAGCTGAGCGCCGGCTGTATAGCGCGTATCGGGAGGCGAGACGCGCGCTACAGCTGGCCGTCGGAAGGGCGAAGGCCCAGGCCTGGGCCGAGGTCCTGGAGGGCCTCGACAGGGACCCATGGGGCCGTCCGTACAGGGCTGCCCGGAAAAAGTTCCGAGGCCAGACGGCACCGGTAGCGGAGACCCTGCAGCCGGAGCTCCTCGGCCGGGTGATGGGGGGGCTCTTTCCCCTCAACGACCCCCTCCACGCCCCGCCGACGATGGCACCGCCGTCCCTCTACGGGGAGGTGGTCGACCCCACCTCGATCCCAGCCGTGTCGGAGGCGGAGATGGAGGTGGCCGTCGACCGGCTAAAGGGCAAGAGGACGGCGCCGGGTCCAGACGGGATCCCGGCGCGCGTCCTCAGGATTGCCCTGAAGGAGTTGGGGGAACAGCTTCGGGAGCTGATGGACGCGTGCCTTGCGTCTGGACGGTTCCCGAAGCCGTGGAAGGACGGGCGGTTGTGCCTGTTGCGGAAGGAGGGTCGAGACGTTGACTCGCCCTCTGCATACAGGCCAATCGTGCTGCTGGATGACACGGGAAAGATGCTGGAAAGGGTGCTGGCTTCCCGTGTCATACAGCACCTGGAGGGAACTGGGCCTGACCTCTCGCAGGCCCAGTATGGGTTCAGAGCGGGGCGGTCTACGATAGACGCCCTGCTCTGGTTAAAAGAGTGGACCCAGGAGGCGGTCCGGGAGGGAGGAAAGGCGTTGGCCGTCTCTCTTGACATAGCCAACGCCTTCAACAGCCTGCCGCACTCGACGATACAGGAGGCGCTCCGTTATCACGGAGTGCCTCTGTATCTGCGGAGGCTGTTGGCGGACTACCTCCAGGACCGCGAGGTCCTGGTGGAAGGGCGCGACGGGCTGAGGCACCGTCGCGTCGTCCGCGGTGTTCCACAGGGGTCGGTACTGGGACCGCTCTTGTGGAACATTGGCTACGACTGGGTGCTGCGTGGCACGCTTCCCGCCAATATGCGGGTGGCGTGCTATGCGGACGATACCCTGGTCGTGGCCAAGGGGAGGGACCTTGGGGAGGCGGTGCGGCTGGCTGCGTTGGGGACAACCCTCGTGGTCGACCGCATCCGCTCCCTGGGACTGGAGGTCGCCCTCTCCAAGACCGAGGCCCTGTTGTTTCATGGGCCTCGGGGGGGACCCCCTCCAGGAACGCGTGTAGTTCTGGACGGGGTCTCGATCCGGGTTGGGACCCAGATGAAATATCTGGGTCTCATCCTGGACGGAAGGTGGACTTTTGGGGCGCACTTCACCCAACTGGCCCCAAAAGTCCTAGGAGCCGCCGCCGCATTAGGGAGGCTGCTGCCCAACGTGGGTGGCCCGAGCGCCAACTGCCGCCGGCTATACTCTGGAGTGATCCGGAGTATGGCCCTGTACGGGGCGCCGGTCTGGGTGGACGCCCTCGGTCGCGCGAACATGACCCTGCTGCGACGTCCGCAGCGGGTCATAGCGACGAGGGCGATACGCGGATACCGGACGGTGTCCTGGACGGCCGCATGCGTCCTGGCCGGTGATCCCCCTTGGGGGCTACAAGCGGAGATCCTCGCCGAAGTGTACCACTTCGTGGCGGCGAGGAGATCCCGCGGGGAGCCCCTAGTGTGGGAGGAGGTCGGACGCATACGGCGGCAGGCGCGGGTCGCCCTGTTGGCGCGGTGGACGGAGGACCTGGCTCCGCCGGTCCCTGGTCAGTGGACGGTGGAGGCCATCCGCCCGGTCCTCCGGGAGTGGTTGCGGCGGCGGTTCGGGTCGCTGACCTTCCGCCTGGTGCAGGTACTTTCCGGGCATGGCTGCTTCGGAAAGTATCTGCACCAGATTGCGAGACGGGAGGCGACCCCGGCCTGCCACGAATGTGGGGCGCCAGAGGATACGGCGCTCCACACGCTGGAGGTGTGTGCCGCGTGGGGTCCCATGCGACACACACTTTCAGCGATACTAGGCCGAGACCTCTCGCTGCCGAGCGTGGTAAGCGCCATGCTCTGCGGTGAGAGTGAGTGGCAGGCGATGGTCTCCTTTTGCGAAGCGGTGATGACGCAAAAGGAGGCTGCGGAGCGGATCAGGGAGGACGACGCCCACTCTGACCCGCTCCGGCGTAGACGTGCAAGGGGACGGAGGAGGCGGTATGGCCGCCTTCTCGATCCCCCGTAGTGGGGCCGCTGGTAGGGGGTCGGGGGACTCCTTGCCGGCCTGCACGGCCCCACACGTCTGGGGGGTGGCCTTTGGGATAAGGTTGCCCCTCCAAAGGCGCTGAGTGGCCCGAGATATCTACTCGGGCCTACCGCCAGGGCGAGATGGTGAATGCTAACGCGACCCCATCTCGCCCTATCTCGGCGGCGGTCTGCTCCCCGTGGTGGTTTTAGCCGGTAAGAGTCCGGCATAACCCATTGCCTCCCCCGAGGCATGGGTATCCATGAGGATTTCCCCACGAAAAAAAAAAAAAAAAAAAAAAAAAAAGGTTAGGTTAGGTTAGGTTAGGTTAGGTTAGGTTAGGTTTTTTTTTTTTTTTTTTTAAATTGGGGGGGAAACTCATGTTTGAAAGAGCTCGGACTCTGACTATCTCGGACTCCGTGTGTGGCTCTCCAGACTTGAGAGAGTTTGGAGATCAACACACGACCTACCGAGCAAACCCCCCCCCCGTACAGAACAGTATCTTCCGAAGAAGTCGGGAGATTCTTTACTCTTTGTTTTTACTTAATGCAATGTGAATTTAAATCGAGAGAAAAGGGAATATAAATAAATACACGTGGCTATCATTATATTTTGTCAATTTGGATGTTGCCTCATTCGGGACAAGATATCTTAAGACTATTTAGACTATTTGCTATGACTATACATGTATACTATGCTACTATTCTTATGCTAGAGATGTGAATATTAGGATAAATGCTTTTTTTTTTTTTTTTTTTTTTTAAACTTTCATTCAAAATATCATATTTTGTTTCAGTTTTTTTTTTTTTTTTTTTTTTTTTTTTTTTTTTTTTTTTTTCACAGAAAGTTTTTTCCTTACATTGCTAATATTATTCAAAATATTATTATGTACAGGTATTATGCCTTGTTTTTTATATTTGCCAGGGTACAGATTTTTATACAATATTCTATGAACTTTTTATTGCATATTAAATCCTGCAATTCATCCCTCGTAACGTTGCTGTCTATTTCGTTTTGTATTGTGTACCGGTGACGTGTGAACCTGGGACATTCAGTCAGTATATGCTCGACCGTTTCCTCTTTATCCGGGTCGCACTGGCACGCCGGCGATTCTTTAAGTTTAAAACGGTGGAGGTACTGACTGAATCCCCCATGTCCAGTAAGAATTTGCGTGAGGTGGTAGTTTATGCCTATTTTTCTGCTCTTATTGTAGGCGACCCTTGCGTTTGGTAGGAATAGTTTGGTGACGCTCGCTGTTGTTTCCTGCCTATAGCGCCTGTCCCATTCCTCAATCGTCCCATGTCTTATGGTACGCTTGAGGAACGAGACAGGGCACTTTTCGTATTGTGGTTTGGACTTTGTTCGGAGTGCCGCCTCCTTGGCCAGTGCGTCTGCCCTTTCATTGCCACCTATTCCTACGTGGGCCTTTACCCAGTTCAGTTGCAGTGTCTTGTTGTCTCTCTTGAGGCTCACCAAGTTTTGTTTTATTTCCTCGGCTATGGGATGCTTTTTCGAGCTGTTCAGCAGCTCAAGTGCTGACCTTGAGTCGCTGTACAGCTGGAAAGTTACTCTGCCACTCTGTCTTACCATCTCGGTGGCTCGAAGAATAGCCAGCAGCTCCGCTTGGAATACGGAGCAGTGCGACTCGAGCAGGAATTTTTTGGATTGGGTTTCGGCACCACCCTCCCACCAGGAGAGCGCCGCCCCCACCTTCCCCTCAATTCCGCTTCCATCTGTAAAGATGTGCACTGCTCCGTCTCCCAGGCGGGCCGCCAGCTGCTCCTCCGTCGTGAATTCTTCGAAGGAGTGGCAGCATTCCACCGCCGGGTGTAAGGTGTTCAAGATTGCCCCCCCCTCGACCCCCCTATCTTTCGCTATCTCTGTCGTTATGCCGTTCTTTTCGCGGTAGAGCCGTGCCGCTTCCCTTGCCCTAAGGTCAAGCGGGAGCAGTCCGGAGATGATTAGGGCGGAGTTCAGGGAGACAGTTTTGTAGGCTTTAGTTATTTTTCGGGCAAAGTCCCTGGCCACTCTGTTTAGTTTGTCTTTGATGTACTGTCTCTCCGCCGCTCCGCCCCAAACACCCGCCGCGTATAGCATAATTGGCTCTACCACCGCTGTGTAGATTGTCCTGGTCACTTCGGGGTTCAGCCCCCATGTCGCTTTCGCGGCTCGCGCCAATTGTTGGTACAATACAACGGATTTTTTAACCTGGTTGGTGACGTGATTTCCATAATTCAGTTTCCTGTCGATTATCAGACCGAGTATTTTTATTTCGTCAACCATAGCGATGGCGGTCCCAGCCATGTGCAGGCGTGGTGTGTCGTATTTTAGTTTGTTAGTTATTGTCATGCCGCTGGTTTTATGCGGGGCGAACTTAAGCTTGTTTTTGACTCCCCACGCGTGCACATGTTCGAGAACGCCATTAGCCTTCCTCTCTATCTCTAGTGCGCTATCTCCCGAAATGACCAACACAATATCATCCGCGAATGCCTGACTATAAACTTTTTCTGTTTCTAGTTGGTCGAGTAGTGGGTTCAGAAGCAAATTCCAGAAAGTGGGCCCACCAATGGACCCCTGTATGCACCCTTTGTTTGTCCCCTTTTTGTGTTCACACCCGGCATATCTCACTTTGACCCTTCTCTCGCTTAAGTAGCTGTCTACCAGGTTCCTGAGGTTCCGCGGGCACCCCTCCTCCCTAAGTCTACACCTCATGGCCGGCCACCATGCACTATCGAATGCGCCCTCTATGTCCAATGATATTAGAACGCTTATTAGTTTATTCTTTAGGTTCATTTTAATGTGTTGCGTTAGATCATAGAGGGCGTCTTCCGTGCATCGCCCGGGCATGAAGCCATATTGGTGCTTGTTAATCCTAGGGAGCGTGTGCCAGCGGATTCTCCGGACCATTGCCTTTTCTAGAACTTTACCTAGCACCGACAGAAGGCCTATTGGTCTGTAGGACTTCGGGTGGGCGTAGTTGCTTTTGCCGGGTTTGCGCAAGATGACCACTGTCGCCTCTTTCCATTGTGGTGGAAAATGCCCTATCTCCAGACACTTGTTTGCCACTCCCACGAAGATCCCCGTGTTCGCTCTCACGACTGACATAACTATGTCTGCCGTGAGACCGTCAGACCCCGGTGCTTTTTTTGGGTGGAAGCTCTTAGCAGCCTGTGTGATCTCTTCCTCCGTGAACGGCGGATCGTCTCTGCTGTTGCTATTCGGGTTGTCACTGTTGTCCGCTTCTTCCCTCACCAGCCGATGGCATTCGTGGTCGTCGTTGGTGCTGTCCTCGGGGAAGAACGTTTTTGCTAGCAAAGCCGTGGACTGTTCTTTTCCGAGGGCAACTCCATCTATCTCCATTAGACAATCCTCCGTCCTTTTTTCCGTTTTCCTTATGACCCTATAGATGCCATCCCACAGACTCTCGTTAGTCTGTTTCCCGCAGAACTCTTTCCATCCCTTTGTCTGTGCCTCTCTAACCTTTTCCTCATACTCTTTTTTTGTTTGCAGGTACTCTTCGACTACGTGCGGACGTCTACGGGCTGCGGCGTACGAGATTCTTCTCCTCTTCCTCATCGTGTCTCTCTTCAGGGATTCCAGTTCTTCGGACCACCAGGGTAAGTTGATTTTTGTATTTCTCTTCTTTTCAGGTATAATCTCATTGCATGTGTTCTTTATTATCTCTATGTATTTCTCTACTATCTCATTCAATCTTTCCTTACACTCTATTTCCACTATTGTGTTTATATTTATGTTATCATTCTCTAGATTTTCCTTTAGTTTTTCTTCGTATTCCTTCCAATTTACTTTCTTTGTATTATATATCCTGGTAGTCTCTTTACTTTTATCTCTTTCCGGCTTTTTTGTTTGTAACTTATATACTAGTGTGTTATGGTCTGAACTGGTTATGCCCTTTTCTACCCTCCAGTCTGATATGTGTGCTATCAGCTCCGGTCCGCACGCTGTCACGTCCACTCTACTTTGGTACAGTCTGCCACCCCTTATACAATCGAACGTCGGTTCGTGTCCCTCATTCAGCACGTGCAGTCCCATTGTGTCGAACGTGGCCGCAAGGAGATTTCCCCTCTCGTCGTCCTCCCGGCTTCCCCACCACACATTCCACGCGTTTCCGTCGCCTCCAATCAGAACCCTGCTCACTCCCAGCTCACCTGCGATATGCTTTAGTCTCTCGAGGTACGGCTCAATTGGTGACTTATCCTCAAAATAAATCGAGACCACTCCGATTGACCATCTCCCCGAGAGAAGTTTGGCCACGGCTAGGTTTCTGTCAGTGAGCATGGGTTTCGGCTCGATCTCTATATCCGGGTTGAAGACGATAATTGCTGCTTTGGTGGGTTTATCGACGTCTTTTCCGCACTGGATCACTCTTGTGTCGATCTCCTGTTTCAGGTAACCAGCTGCTCCGACATAGGGCTCCTGCACCAGGGCGAATGCCGTCTTCCTCTTCCTTGCCTCGATGTGCAGCTCCTGGGTGGCAAGCCGCATCCGCTGGAGGTTTGCCTGTAGCACTTCGAGTCCGACTGGGGGCGTCGCTCCGTTTACCCGTGAGGTGCCCTTAGCAATATGCCACGGATGTTCGGGCCAATACATCCCATCTAGCTCTCACCGGGCACCTGGTATCGAATGCGTTGTGTTCGACCCTCTCGTGATTGGCCACAACGCAGTTTCGACACGATGGCGGGTGGTCCAGGAACCGGGGGCAGTCCTCCTTCAGGTGCGGCTCTCCGCAGTGGGAACACAGGTCCACCTTTTCTGTGCATAATTTTTTGCCGTGTCCAAACTTAAGGCACCTCGAGCATTGGATCAGTGGAGACTGGTCCAACACCTTAACCCTCTGCAGGTCCACGTGGATCGCCGCTTCTGCTACCAATTTGGTCCACAGTTTCGGCGACACCGACATAACCACGTGCACCTGCTGTGGGCTTCGTGCTTTTTTAGTGTAGCGTACCTGCATCCTACATTCCTCCTCCGCTTGACCCTCAAAGATGCGACGGTTCTGGGTTTTTATGGAGGCTATTAGTTGGTCATCCACACTCCCCACCATCACGTCTCTGAGGATCACCAGGGGGTCCTTGTTCTTGACTTCCTCAACCTGTAGCGTCCCTTCTGCCTTCTCTATCCTCTCCTTGATTCTTTGCATTTCCTTCCTGTCTCGGCACCCCACTATCACTTTTTGATCCCTGGCTCGCCTTACTTTGTCCACCCTTATCCCCGTCATTCTAGCATCCACTGCAGTCCTGACTTTGTCGATTATTCGCGAGCTGCAGTCGACTTCCGCAGTGGACGATACAACAATCGAGTGAAGGGTCGAGTAAGAGGCCCCGCGTCCCGGTGTCGTTGGCGCCTGTAAAGGGGGCGCCGCCGCCGCTACCACCTGTGCATAAGATGCGGGGGCCGCTTTAATCTCTTCCGACAGTTCTCTAATTTCTTCCCTGAGCTCTCTTCTTCCCCCTTCTACACTCTCCCTTATTCTCTCCATTTCTGTTCTGTTCTTCTTTATTTCCTGTAGTATCTTCTCTTGTTCTTTGAACACCCTCTCCAGGCCCTCTCCCGTCTTGTCCTTATTCTTTGTGTCTACCGGCATCGGTAACTGTCTTGTGACCCTGCTGGTTTTTCCCTTCTTCAGTGCTGGGGTGGATCCATCTAGCTCCTTTACCAACTTATACAGCTTGTCTATCGCTTCAGTAACCGATTCCCGTATACTACCCTTTATGTTTCTAGAGATTGCTAGCTGTACTTTGGCCACCTGAACAAGGCGCCTGGCCTCTTCCGACGCGCTTCCCGCCGCTCTGGATTCTATGCTGGTCTGCCCTACGGCCGACGCGTTCGGTGACTCCGACTGTGCCCTGCGAGTAACATGGGTGGTGTTGAGCGCCTCCGCCGCCGTGCCGGACAACCCCGACGGGCCAGGCGTGCTGGTCGCGTCCGGCTCCCCGGCCCTTGTGAAGGTGCTATTTCCCTTCGCTTCGAAGGCGTTTATGCCACTGCGCACCTGCATCAGCCGTGTCTGTTTCACCCCACTGGGGCTCGTATTCTGTCGGAGTCCTGCTCCGACCTGGTCGCCACTGTCCTCGGCCATATTCTTCTGGGGTTGAGTGGGTTAGGTTAGGTTAGGTTAGGTTAGGTTAGGTTAGGTTAGGTTAGGTTAGGTTAGGTTAGGTTAGGTTAGGTTAGGTTAGGTTAGGTTAGGTTAGGTTAGGTTAGGTTAGGTTAGGTTAGGTTAGGTTAGGTTGGGGTACTGTTCACCGTCTACCACTGGACGGCGGACAGAAGGGCGCTCGAGGAGCGCCCCGCCCTACCTGAGGAGCGTAATGCCGCCAGGCGCGAAGCGCGCGAGACCATGATCCTCCACTGGAAAGAGGATATGGCTCGCGCGCCGTTCGGCCGCCACACGCTGGACGCCATCGGACCGGTGGCGGACCTGTGGGCAGAACGACCGCACGGGTTCCTCACATACCGTCTGGCGCAGGTATTAACCGGGCACGGTTGCTTCGGTTCATACCTGTGCCGAATCGGGCGTGAGGAGACCGCGTCGTGCCACCACTGTGGCGCGACCGAGGACACGGCGCAGCACACTCTCTCAGTCTGTACAGGCTGGGAGGAGCAACGCCGTGACCTCACTGCGGTCGTCGGCCAGGACCTTTCGCTTCCGAGCGTTGTTGCAGCCATGATCGGAAGCGAAAGGTCCTGGGAAGCGGTCGCCTCCTTCTGTGAGCAGGTCGTCTCACAAAAGGAAGCCGCGGAGCGCGAGCGAGAAGCGGATCCCCTCGCTCCGACGCTCCGAAGACGGAGAAGAGGGAGGAATAGGCGGACCTACATCCGCAATATTCCTCCCTCAGATGGGGGCTTGGGGGCTGGGAACGCAGGGGCGTTCAACCAGCCTCCTTTGCACAGGCCCCCATCCCCGTCGAATGGCGGGAACAGCTTGGTGACCCCAGCTGTTCCCGCCAGCCCCCCAGTAACACTGGGTGGCCAGTAGGGCCCCTGCAAAGGGGCCATCGCCGGTGGTGTTGTGGTAGTTAAGGCTAAGGCCAGTTTCCCATGACACCACCACACGGCGAAAGCGGGTCACTGCGGAGTTTAGTGGGTATTACCTGTCGCTAGGACAGGTCGAGTCCCACACACGGCCTCGTCCCCTAACGAGGCTATGGTGCTTAAACGCATTCTCCGCATTAAAAAAAAAAAAAAAAAAAAAAGGTTAGGTTAGGTTAGGTTAGGTTAGGTTAGGTTAGGTTAGGTTAGGTTAGGTTAGGTTAGGTTAGGTTAGGTTAGGTTAGGTTAGGTTAGGTTAGGTTAGGTTAGGTTGGGGTACTGGGTCGGATAACCTCCTCGTGGTGTACCCTGGGTGCCGTCGATCACTTCCCACTTGTGGGGACTTATCGACGGCAGCGAATAATCCGACACCTTTTCCTCCGCGTGTCCCTTTTTCGTTAGTCAAGGGCACTGCGGATGGAATTAACAGGAATGATGTAAATATTATGGGTTTTATATGCACCTTTGTAAGAAGTGTGCATTCTCCTGTGTTGTAAATATTATTTTGTAGATTGATATTATTGTTTCCTCTTTCTTGCCTCTTGCAAAGAGTTAGGGAACTGCGAGTTGGAGACGGGATGGGTATTTTCAGCCCTGTCTATTTGTAAATATTGTTGTAAATTATTGACAATGTATGTGCGTTGTCTCGTACTGTAAATATAGTTTGTTTCTTCTTCCTTGCTTCATGCAAGTTGTAGGGAACTACGAGTTGGAGACGGGGTTGTTTTCAGCCCTGTCTAATTGTAAATAATGCATGTGTTATGCGTGCTGTAAATAGTTATCGTAAGTGTGTACAGGATGTGACGTGCTTGGTGCGTGGCGAGAGCCAGCGCCTTGCGACGTCGGGGGAGGCTCACCATCTCCCTGCGGGCTTGCATAACAGCTTCAACGACCTCCTTTATTGGTGCAAGGGGGTATGTCGTTGTTGTGTGTGCCGTAGTGAGGTTGCCTTAATTGGCCGGCTCAAGCCAGGATAGGTGAAATAAAAAACCCATGAGAGAACATGTTTAAACCTGCGGATACCAGAGGACAACCGTCAGTATATACTCACCATCGTCGGAATGGGCGTCACCCGGCGGTGGTATTTAGATCGGCCCTACTCGTGGGAACAGAAATGGAAATCACAAAAAACGAAGTAGTAGAGGAGGTAGAGGGCCGCAAGGCCGTAGTGGTGTTGGAGAACATATTAATATGTCCTCCAGTTGTAGGAAGCGGCTGTGAAGCCGAAAAAAGGTGTGAGAGGAGAATGGCCAGCCCGGTCCCAATGGGCAGCCATAGCTTAAGTGTTGACTCGGACTCTAGCGCAGTCAGCATGGTAACGGTTGGGTCGGGCGACGACCAAAGTAGATTGTGGGCCAAGCGTAAGCGAGATCCCAAAAAGAAGAAAGTGCTGAGCCAACAAAACTCAAGCGAGGAAGATGAGCCGGTGGCCAAGGTTTCAACACCGACGGCAAAACGCGGAAGAGGACGACCGCCCACTACGGGGCAGTACGTTGGACTCGCCCGTGCCAAGCAAGAGTTGGTCGCTGCTCAGCGCGCGGAGATGGAGCTGGAGGCCGAGCGGGAGGTGGCCCACAGGGTACAGTTCCTACGCACTCCGATACAGCGCCTGTCTGAGACATCGGCGAGCGAAGGTGGAGACGGCCAGCTGGATGATGCGACGGCCGTTGACATCGTCAAACAGGTGGCGGAAAGCGTGGCGACAATAGAACTGGTTGCCACAAAATCCAAAAACTTGAAGGGTACATTCCAACGTGCCCTCAAAGATGCGGCAAACAGCATTAAAGCTGCAGTGGAAGTCTTGCAAAGCAGGACCGTAACGGATGAGACCCGCAAGCTACAGGCAGACAACACCCGCCTACGAAAAGAAATGGCGGAAATGAGAAAAGAAATGGCAGAATTCCGGGCGCAGATGGCGCAGAAGAGTTCTGACACTCCTTCTGAAAGGAAAGAGGCGGCAAATTTCTCGCAAGAGGATATGGTGCAGGCCATCATGCTACAGGTGGGCGGCATGATGAACGCAAGGTTGGAGGCGCTTCAAGAAAGACTTCTCCCAGAGAAGCGCGTACGTCCTCCGCTTGCTGCGGACCGAAAAAAGGCTGCGGCTTCCATGGCAGAGCCAAGAACAGCGCCTGGCCACCATGTGGCGATGGATGAAGTGGCAGAACCAAGCCAGCCAAGCAGTCAGCCAGCAGAGAAAAAGGGTTTGAATGCACGCACATCCACGAACGAGGAGTGGGTTACGGTGGCCAAGAAACCTAAGAAGAAGAAAACGCCTACTGACCAACGAATGCCGCAGACAGCGTCGCAGCAAAAGCAAAAGCAGCAGCAGCCGCAGCCACAGCCACAGTTGCAGCCGGCACCACAGCAGCGGCGAAAGTCGAAGACGGCATCGAAGCTACGCGTCCCGCAGTCATCAGCGATTGTTTTGGCACTGCAGCCAAAAGCTGCCGATAAAGGAGTATCATACGCCAAAATACTGGCGGAGGCTAAGTCAAAGGTCAGCCTTAGTAGCCTTGGAATAACGGCACTCCGTTTTCGTAGTGCGGCAACTGGAGCCCGGATTTTGGAGATCCCGGGCACCACCAGTGGTAGAATGGCTGATAAGCTAGCCGAAAAACTGAAGGAGATTTTTGACCCTGAGGATATAAGAGTGTCGAGGCCAATCAAGAGCGCAGAGTTGCGCATAACTGGTCTTGACGACTCGGTCACAACGGAAGAGGTGATTGTTGCCGTTGCCGGAGTCGGAGAATGTACAGTTGACTCTGTCAAGGCCAGTGATATACGGCGAAACTACGCTGGCTTAGGCTCAACGTTGGTGCGCTGCCCAGTAGCTACAGCGAAGAAAGTGGCCAGCAGTGGTCGAATACTGGTCGGATGGGTTGCAGCACAGGTGAAACTGCTGCCCCAAAAGCCGACCCAGTGCTTCCGCTGCCACGGACTGGGTCATGTGAAAGAGCAGTGCCAAAATGCAGAAGACCGTAGCAACCAATGCTACAGATGCGGCCAGGATGGACACAAGGCGGGCGTGTGCACTTTGAATGCCCACTGCACGCTTTGTGCAGCAGCAAGCAGACCAGCTACGCACCGGATTGGCAGCAAGGCTTGCGCCCCGCCACCGAAAATCAAGAAGGGGAGAACATTTGCCGCTACGGCCAAGACCCAGTCGCAACCACCTCAGCCACAATCACGGGACGAGGAGGTGCAGATGGAGGTGCAAAAATAATACCTCAAAGTCCTACCATGAGGAAGAGAGCGAGTTATCGCTATAATCAAGGCATCCTGGGTGTTGGATATGGGGTGTCCGATGCCCAATAGGTCTAAGTCCCGGGGTTGGTTGACGAGCCATGTGTTCTGGCGCGTCATCCTTCGGTGGAAAGAGTGAAGATCTCATTGAACTGAAGTGGTCCGAAGCCCTTTATCGGACCTGCGCTGTCGGGGCTGCGGTGGTGTCATCACGTTTCCCGCGCCCCCGGCAATTATGCGCTAAGTTGGAACACCATAGGTTTTAGTCGGTGTGGGCCCGACATAACCACCTCGTCCACCCCTTTAAGGACGAGGGGGTATGCGGTTAGGCATTTCCTATGTAAAAAAAAAAAAAAAAAAAAGGTTAGGTTAGGTTAGGTTAGGTTAGGTTAGGTTAGGTTAGGTTAGGTTAGGTTAGGTTAGGTTTCCAGCGGCTGCCCCAGCTACTGCCCCAGCGCCTGCTCAAGTGGCTGCCCCAGTGGCTGCCCCAGGGCCGAGGAAGCGCGGGAAAAGGGGGAAGAAATCCTCCCCCCCTTCAGCGCCGGTGACTTTTGCCGCCGCCGCTGCGGCCCGCTCTGCGCCTGCGGCTGCTGCCGCTGTCAAGGCGGCGCCGAGGCCGATGGCGGCGCTACCGAGGGCCCCTAACTCCGCGGCGGTCGTGGTGACATTGCGTCCCGCGGCCCAGGAGGCCGGGGTCACCTACAGCGCCGTCCTGCAGCTGGCCCAGGACAAGATCAAACTCCGCGAGATCGGAATTGATCTTGTCCGATTCAGGCAGACGGCCACGGGAGCCAGGATGCTGGAGATTCCTGGCTCCCAAACAGAGGAGAAAGCCGACAGGCTCGCGGAGAAGCTCCGCGAGGTCCTGTCGGAGGTGGCCGTGGTGACCAGGCCCGTCAAAACGACGGACCTACGCGTCATCGGCCTGGACGACACGGCCACCAAGGAGAAGGTGGCCGCTGCAGTGGCCGAGGCGGGCCGCTGCGACGTCGGGCTCGTGAGGGCTGGAGAGGTGCGCACCGGCCCCGGAGGCACTGGCTCCACCATTGTCTCCTGCCCTGTCACGGCGGCCAAGGTGCTGCTGAAAGAGGGCAGGCTTTTGGTCGGGTGGAGCGTGGCACGGCTGGTGTCGTTGGGGGATCGCCCCATGCGCTGTTTCAAGTGCATGGGGCTGGGGCATACACGCCCCCAGTGCCCTTCCACGTCCGACAGGGGTGACCTGTGCTTCCGGTGTGGAAACACAGGTCACAAGGCGGCCACCTGCGGGCGGGCCGACCCCCACTGCGCTATATGCGCAGAGTCGGGGAGGCCGGCCGGGCACACAATGGGGACGCGAAGTTGCGTTCCCCCCAAGACGAAGGGGAGAACCGCTGGGGTCCGGACCACCCCAGTGACTCCACTGGTCGCTCCCGTCACGGGAGCGAGCCAAGCGACTTGCGAGGAGGTTGAGATGGCTGACTAATATGGATCAAGTCGGCCAACTCAACCTCCTACAGACGAACCTAAACCACTGCGCCAGGGCTCAAGATCTGCTTATGCAGTCCCTGGCGCAGTGGAACGTCGACTTGGCGGTCGCTGCGGAGCCGTACTTTGTCCCCTCTCAGCATGCGTGCTGGGCTGGGGACCTGGACGACTCCGTGGCCATCGTGGGAAGGGCGCATGGCGGTCCCCCCCTCTCGGTAGTAGAGAGAGGTGCGGGGTACGTGGTGGCCAAGTGGGGGGAGTATGCGGCAGTTGGCGCATACTTCTCCCCCAACAGAACCGCTGCGGAGCTGGAGGTCTTTATGGACCTCCTAGCCGCGGCGGTTAGAAGGCAGGTGCCACGTCAGGTCCTCTTTATGGGGGACCTGAACGCCAAGGCCCGGGACTGGGGCAACCCCTCTACCGACTCTCGTGGGGAGATTGTCAGGGAGTGGGGGGTTGCCACGGGACTGACCCTCTTGAATAGAGGGTCGGCCCACACGTGCGTGCGACAGCGAGGGGGGTCCGTGGTGGACGTATCGTTCGCCACCCCCGCTGTCGCGGCACGTGTCCAGTCGTGGAGGGTGATGTCGGAGGTGGAGACTCTCTCGGACCATAAATACATATGGTTCGAGATCTCCTCCACCACCGACATCCAAGGGGGGCAAGTGGCGCGAGCGGACTTCCCGCGCTGGGCGATCTCTCGCCTCGACGCCGAGGTGGCGTCCGAGGCGGCGATCGTCCAGTCGTGGTTCGCCGCGCCCACACACCCGGAGGCGGAAGTCGCAGCGAGCCGCTTCCGGGAGGCGGTGACCGCGGTGTGCGACGCCGCCATGCCTAGGAGCAGACGCCTCCCGGGCCGCCGGGAGGTCTATTGGTGGAGCTCGGAGATAGCGGATCTCCGAGCCGCCTGCTCGGCGGCGCGCCGCTCCTACGCACACCGTAGGAGGCGGCGCCACGGGCGGACCGACGGCGAGCTGTCAGCCGAGGAGCTGACAGCCGAGTCGCAGCTGTACAGCTCCTACCGCGAGGCGAAGCGGGAGCTGCAGCTGGCCATCGGTCGGGCCAAGGAGCGGTCCTGGCGCGAGGCCCTGGAGGGCCTCGATAGGGATCCGTGGGGGCGCCCGTACAGAGCGGCCCGGAAGAAATTCCGGGGCCAGGCACCCCCGGTTGCGGAGTCCCTCGAGCCGGAGATCCTGGGCGGGGTGTTGGAGGGGCTTTTCCCCGCCATCGACCCCCACCACACCCCGCCCGCGATGGCGGCGCCCTCCTCGCCGGTCGAGGAGGTGGACCCGGACTCCATCCCACCTGTCTCAGAGGTGGAGATGGAGTTGGCCGTCGGCCGCCTGAGCGGCAAACGGACGGCGCCGGGTCCGGACGGGATCCCGAAGAGGGTCCTGAGGATCGCCCTCAGGGAGATGGGCGATCGGCTTCGGGAGCTGTTCGACGTGTGCATCACGTCCGGACGGTTCCCGAAGCTGTGGAAGGACGGCCGGCTGTGCCTGTTGCGGAAGGAGGGTCGTGCCGTAGACTCGCCTTCCGCATACAGGCCAATAGTGCTGCTCGACGACGCGGGGAAGCTGCTGGAAAGAGTGGTGGCTTCCCGCGTCGTCCGGCACCTAGGCGGCACTGGGCCTCAGTTGTCGGAGGCCCAGTTTGGGTTCAGAGCGAGGCGGTCAACGATTGACGCCTTGCTCTGGCTCAAGGGGTGGACGCAGGAGGCGGTCCGGGAGGGGGATAAGGCGTTGGCTGTCTCGCTGGACATTGCCAACGCCTTCAACAGTCTGCCGCACGGAACGATACAGGAGGCGCTCCGTTACCACGGGGTGCCCCTGTATCTGCGGAGGCTGTTGGCGGACTACCTCCAGGACCGCGAAGTCCTGGTGGAGGGACGCGACGGTCTGAGACGCCGTCGCGTCGTCCGCGGGGTTCCACAGGGGTCGGTGCTGGGACCGCTCCTGTGGAACATCGGCTACGACTGGGTCCTCCGTGGCACGCTGCCCGCCAACATGCGGGTTGCGTGCTACGCGGACGACACCCTGGTCGTAGTCAGGGGGAGGGACCTGAGGGAGACGGTGCGGTTGGCCGAGGTGGGCACGGCCCACGTGATCGACCGCATCCGCTCCCTCGGGCTGGGAGTGGCCCTCTCCAAGACCGAGGCCCTGTTGTTCCACGGGCCTCGGGGGGGACCCCCGCCAGGGACCAGAGTGGTCCTGGACGGAGTCCCGGTCCGGGTTGGGACCCAGATGAAATATCTGGGTCTCATCCTGGACGGACGGTGGACTTTCGGGGCCCACTTTACCCAGCTGGCCCCGAGAGTCCTGGGAGCCGCCGCCGCACTGGGGAGGCTGCTGCCCAACGTGGGCGGCCCGAGCGCCACATGTCGCCGTCTATACTCCGGAGTGATCCGGAGTATGGCCCTGTACGGGGCACCGGTCTGGGTGGACGCCCTCGGTCGCGCGAACATGACCCTGCTGCGACAACCGCAGCGGGTCATTGCGACGAGGGTGATCCGCGGATACCGGACGGTGTCCTGGACGGCAGCATGCGTGCTGGCCGGCGATCCCCCCTGGGCTCTCCAAGCGGAGATCCTCGCCGAAGTTTACCACTTCGTGGCGGCGAGGAGATCCGACGGGGAGCACCTGGAGTGGGATCGGGTGGAGGGCCTACGGCGACAGGCGCGGGCCGCCATGTTGAGGCGGTGGGCGGAGGACCTGGCTCCACCGGTCCCTGGTCAGTGGACGGTGGAGGCCATTCGCCCGGTCCTCCGTGACTGGGTGCGGCGGCGATTCGGGTCGCTGACGTTCCGACTGGTGCAGGTGCTTTCCGGACATGGATGTTTCGGAAAGTACCTGCACCAGATCGCGAGACGGGAGGCGACCCCGGCCTGCCACGAATGTGGTGCGCCGGAGGATACGGCGCACCACACGCTGGAGGTGTGTGCCGCGTGGGGTCCCATGCGACACACACTTTCAGCCACCCTGGGAGGGGACCTCTCGCTGCCGAGCGTGGTCAACGCCATGCTCGACGGCGACAGGGAGTGGCAGGCGATGGTCTCCTTCTGCGAACAGGTGATGTCGCAGAAGGAGGCCGCGGAGAGGGTCAGAGAGGACGATGCCCGCTCTGACCCGATCCGCCGGAGGCGAAGGGGGGGTAGGAGGGGGCGGTTTGCCCGCCTTCTTCGACTTCCCCTGTAGTGGAGCCACCTGGTGGAGAGTCGGGGGACCCTCCGCCGGCTTGCACGGCTCCACTCGTCTGAGGGGTGGTCCTGGTGAGCAGTGACCACCCCTCCTTGGCCGGGGCCTGGACACGGGTTCCAGGCCAACCGCCGGGGCCAGATGGTGAATGCTAACGCGACCCCATCTCGGCCCCACGAAGGCGGGCGACTGCTCATAGTGGGTTTTTAGTGGGTTCGAGTCCCACATACCCCCTTCCACCACCCCCATGGTGGAAGGGAAATGCGAGGGCATTTTCCCACTTAAAAAAAAAAAAAAAAAAAGGTTAGGTTAGGTTAGGTTAGGTTAGGTTAGGTTAGGTTGGGGTACTGGGTCGGATAACCTCCTCGTGGTGTACCCTGGGTGCCGTCGATCACTTCCCACTTGTGGGAAGTGATCGACGGCAGCGAATAATCCGACACGAGGGTGTCCTCCGCGTGTCCCTATGATATATGCATAGGGCACAGTGGATGGACAGGCGGTCGTCCGCGTGGCGGAGTCCCAGTGAGGGACTCAGCGGACCTCCGGGTCGTGGGATGGCCGGCCTTCAAGGCTGGCGGCGCGGCAGGGAGGGTCAACTCGGCCACCCTGTCGGGCAGTGGGATCAGATGAGGGTCTGGGGGCTGGGAACGTAGGGGCGTTCAACCGGCCTCCATTGCACAGACCCTCATCCCCGCCGAACGGCGGGAACAGCCTGGCGACCCAGCTGTTCCCGCCATCCCCCCCCAGTCACACTGGGGGGGCCTGTGGGGCCCCTGTAAAGGGGCAATCGCTGGTGGTGTTGTGGCGGTAAAGGCTTTAGCCAGATTCCCACGACACCACCACTCGGCGATAGCGGGTCACTGCGGAGTTTAGTGGGTATTGCCTGTCGCTAGGACGGGTTGAGTCCCACACACGGCCTCGTCCCCAACGAGGCTATGGTGCCTAAACGCATTCTCCGCATTAAAAAAAAAAAAAAAAAAAAAAAAAAAGGTTAGGTTAGGTTAGGTTAGGTTAGGTTAGGTTGAAAAAAGGCGTTTCTGAGGGAAAAAGAGCAAAAAGTGTGGCAAGAACAAGCAAGAACTTCTCTTGCCTTTTGGGCTAAGGTTTGCCAAGTGGTCAGTTTCAGTTTGAGAACAATTAGCGTGGTCGAGCCTTTGCTCCCTAGCGTTGTTCTCATCTGCTTCCGATCGCCTGCTACCATGTCGGACACGGAATCCAGGCGGACTCCATCCCGTGGATCAGAGAATCCAGACTTGGAAGACAGGAGGCGAACTTCCCGTCACACATTACGCCTCGCGGCTCGTACTCGGTCGCGTGTTGACGACACTTCAGTGTCGCTGTCGGTCAGATCGCGGAGCCAATCCGACTCTGAATCCGAGCCGGTGACCCCCGGCAAAGAGAGGGCGCGCGCTCAGGCGCCGCCGCATAGCGGAAGTTTGTTCTTCCGTCCAGAGGATTTGGGCGAGTCCGACGCGGAAACACCCGAGGTGGAGGATGGCCGCTCCAAATATCTCAAACGGAAAGGGACGGAGGTGAGCTCTGGTTCGGGCTCTGATACCCCCTCCGCGAAAGGGAAAGGGGCGGCGAAACGGGGATGTAAACCCACCACGGGACATCACGTCGGCCTGGCAGCAGCTCAGCAAGAGTTGAACCGCCAGAAGAAGGAGGCGCTCGAACTAGAGCTAGAGGAGAGATTCGCGGCGCGCGAACGTGAAGCCAGCGCCATCCGCAACAGGGTGGGATATGGCGTGCCCCTCTCTGACCATGCGGTTAAAACCGTAGCTCAGCTGGAGCTCATGGCCATCGAGGACACGGCGGAGATCGCCACAATCGCCGCCAAGTCGTCGAACCTGAAGGGCACCCTACAAAAGGCCCTTAAAAGTCGTGCCCACTCCCTTAAGGAGATAGTGGAGGAACTCGGGAGGCGCTCGACCTCTGACGAGACAGGACGGCTGCAGGCGACTATCGACCGCCTGCAGCGAGAGAATGAGCGTCTTCGTAGAGAGGCGGCTGAGGATTCGGCCCGCCCCGCTCCCGCCCCGGCACCCGCACCCGAGGTGAGGATGGAGACCTCCGCCCTCCCGGCGGACATCATGGACGCTCTCCGACAGATAGCCCAGGAGGAGCGGGTTTTCACCCGGGCTATCATATCCGGCCTAGAGGACCGGCTCCTGCCGGTGAAGCAGAAGCAGGTCCGTCCACCCCTCGCGGCGGACAAAAAGAGGGAGGCTGCTGCCGCGGAGGAGACAGCAGTATTTGCGGTGCCACAGGTGCCCAAGCCCAAGGGCAAAGGCACCAAGCCCTTGGGGGCAACTCCATCTGCCCCCAAGTCGACGGCCACATATGCTGCCAAAGCGGCAAAGGCCTCAGGGTCGGCCATGCCTGCGCCAGCCGCTGCCGCCAAGTCGAGCGAGGGAGCCAAGGCCCCAGGAGCGTCGCCGTCCTCCTACCGCCCCACCCCCGCCTCGAGGCCGGTTCCCGGCCCTTCGTCGGAGCCCACTTATGTGGATCCTTTGCTCCCCTCGACCACCGCCGCCAACCAAGGTTGGACGACGGTGGCCAAGAAGAAGCCAAAGAGGAACCGGGATAGGAGGGCGAAAGCCCCCCCCTCCTTAGCCCCCAAGGCGCCCAAACCGGCGCCCAAGAAGGCCGGGAAAGCCCCCAAAAAGGCCTCCCCAAAACTCCCCCCTCCCCCTAAAACTGCGGCGGTCGTTGTCACGATCACGCCCGAAGCCGCAAAAAAGGGGGAGACCTACGAGTCGGTGCTGGAGAAGGCCACCAGATCGGTGAAGCCCGTAGAAATGGGCATCACCAAGGTCACCTGCCGCCAAACGGCGACTGGGGCTCGCATATTCGAGTTCCCAGGGGCAAGTAAGGAGGCCAATGCGGAGGCCTTTGCAGGGCGTCTGCGGGAGGCAGTCGCCGGCTTCGCTGTGGTCTCCAGGCCAACGAAGACGGCGTCTCTAATTGTGTCGGGCCTGGACGACTCAGTGTCCACCACTGACGTCGTCGTTTCTGCGGTGGCGCTGGCCGGAGGCTGCGCGCCGGAGTCGATAAGAGCCGGCAAGATAGTCCGCCGGCAGGGAGGCATGGGCTCAATTAATATTGAATGCCCTGTCTTGGCGGCGAGAGCCGCCCTTGCGAAAGGGCGACTCCTTGTGGGGCTGAGCTCGGCGGTGGTCCGGGCGGTAGAGAGCGGGCCGATGCGCTGTTTTAAATGCCTCGGCACCGGCCACACCCGTGCACGCTGCCCCTCCGAGGTGGAACGGGGCGAGACGTGCTTTCGCTGCGGTCAGGAAGGCCATAAATCGGCCTCCTGCTCTGCCACGCCGCACTGCAGCGTATGTGCGGCGAGCGCAAAGCCCGCCAACCACAAGATGGGGGGGAAGAGCTGTCATCCCCCCCCTAAGAAGGGCAAAGTGCAGGCCCAGACCCGGCCTGCAAAACCGACCGCCGAGGCTAGCCTGGCGCCTGAGGGGACCACTTCCATGGAAACATAATGTCCCATAGGGTAGTGGTCCAGGGCAACCTTAATCATTGCCGGGCGGCCCAGGATCTGCTCCTGCAGACCCTGGCCGAGTGGGGTGCCGGCGCGGCGGTTGTCGCCGAGCCGTACTATATCCCCGAAAATTGGATCGGGGATAGGGATGACGCGGTCGCGATCGTCCCTGTACGGCAGAGCACAAATTCCACCCCCCTCTCGGTATTGGAGAGGGGACACGGATATGTGGCCGCAGCGTGGGGGGAGATCGCCCTTGTTGGGATCTACTTCTCCCCCAACCGTCCCCTGGCAGATTTTGACGCCTTCTTAGACGTCCTGTCAGGGGTGGTACAGCGGGTGTCGCCGAGACAGGTTCTGCTGCTCGGTGACTTCAACGCCAAGTCGGTGGCATGGGGCAACCCGGCCACCGACATGCGCGGCCACTCGGTGGATTTGTGGGCGACGTCGGCCGGCCTGTCCCTCCTCAACAGGGGGGCAGTCCACACATGTGTGCGGCAGCAGGGAGGGTCCGTGGTGGACCTGTCGTTCGCCACACCTGCACTAGCCGCCACAGTGGACACATGGCAGGTCGAGCTGGTAGAGACCCTGTCCGACCACCGGTACATTCGGATAGGGATCTCCAACCGGCACCCCCAAAGCGCCCCTCAGGGGTTGGCGGTATTCCCCCGATGGGCTCTGACCCGATTTGATCGGGGGATGGCGAGCGAGGCCGCACTGGTCCAGGACTGGCTAGGTCCCCCTGCCAGTCCTGATGTGGATGTCGCAGCCTCGCATATGCGAGACGCCCTTACCGAGGTGTGCAACTCAAGCATGCCTCGGTCCCGCCGGCCCCCCCCCCGTCGCGCAGTGTACTGGTGGTCTGAGGAGATCGCCAGCTTACGGGCGGGGTGCGTCGCGGCAAGACGCGCACACACGCGCAGCCGCCGTCGCCGGCACCGCGACCTCGTGTCCGAGGACGCGTTGTACGCGGTGTACAGAGGGGCGCAGAGCGCGCTCAAGGCCGCCATTGGAGCGGCCAAAGACAGCGCGCGAGAGGAAATGCTGAAGGGTCTCGACAACGACCCGTGGGGGAGGCCGTACAAGATGGCGCGCAACAAACTGCGCGCCATCGGCCCCCCCCTCACGGAGACCCTTCAGCCGGATCTCCTGAGCGGGGTGGTCCGGGTTCTGTTCCCGGGCACTAACCCCCACTTCACCCCGCCCAGAATGAATCCCCCCGCGGAGACGGGTTCCCCTGATGAGGGAGTTGAGCCCGTATCGGAGGTGGAGCTTGGCACGGCGGCATTATGCCTCCGCGCCAAAAAGACGGCCCCGGGACCGGACGGTGTGCCAGCGCGGGCTCTCCTCGTCGGCCTTCGCCATCTGGGGGACAGGCTTCGGGACCTTTTCTCCCGGTGCCTTATCGCAGGGAGGTTCCCGAAACCGTGGAAGGAGGGACTCTTGTGCCTCCTTCGGAAGGAAGGGCGTCCGGCGGACTCACCCCGTGGGTACCGCCCTATCGTGCTCCTGGATGAGGTAGGAAAACTCTTTGAAAGAGTCATTTCCTCCCGACTCCAGGCGCACCTACTGTCGTCGACCGCCCCAAATCTGTCCGACGCCCAGTTCGGGTTCCGGGCAGGCCGGTCGACGATAGACGCCCTTCAGAGGCTTAAGAGCCTCACGGCGGAGGCCAAGGAGCAGGGCGAGGGAGTGTTGGCTATATCGTTCGATATAGCCAACGCGTTTAATTCCCTCCCCCACTCCGTTGTCCTGGAGGCACTCAGGTTCCACCGAGTGCCTCCATACCTGCAGGATCTTTTGGCCGACTACTTGCGCGGTCGGGAGATCCTGTGGACCGATAAAAATCGGCGCCTAGGGCGACAAATGGTGGCAACCGGGGTTCCGCAGGGGTCTGTTCTCGGCCCACTCCTGTGGAACCTCGGTTTTGATTGGCTCCTTCGGGGCGTCCTCCTCCCGGGCATGAGTGTCATCTGCTATGCGGATGACACTCTGATCACTGCTCGGGGGAGGACATTCGAAATAGCGGCGCGGCTGGCATCTGTCGGCGGCACGCTAGTTGCCGGCAGAATACAGCGCCTCGGACTCACCGTGGCGCTGGAGAAAACGGAGGCCCTATTTTTCCCAGGGCCTCGACAACGCGCCCCCCCCGATCCACACATCATCGTGGACGGCATGAGGGTCCAAGTGAGGTCCCAGATGAAGTATCTGGGCCTCACACTGGACGGGAAGTGGGATTTTGGCCCGCACTTCAGAGGGCAGGCGCCCCGCCTCATCAAGGCGGCAAACGCCTTTGGTCGGCTTCTGCCGAACCTAGGGGGGCCGCGGGCAAAGTGCCGGCGACTCTACGCGGGGGTGCTGAAGAGCATGGCGCTATACGGTGCCCCCATCTGGGCGGACTCCCTCCACAGGGGGGAAAACACGGCCCTCCTGCGCAGGCCCCAACGGGCCATTGCACAGCGCATCGGGAGGGCCTATCGAACCGTGGGGCACGCTGCGGCATGCTCTCTCGCAGGGACTCCCCCCTGGGATCTAGAGGCTGGGGTGCTGTTCGCCGTCTACCACTGGACGGCGGACAGAAGGGCGCTCGAGGAGCGCCCCGCCCTACCTGAGGAGCGTAGTGCCGCCAGGCGCGAGGCGCGCGAGACCATGATCCTCCACTGGAAGGAGGATATGGCTCGCGCGCCGTTCGGCCGTCACACGCTGGACGCCATCGGACCGGTGGCGGACCTGTGGGCAGAACGACCGCACGGGTTCCTCACATACCGTCTGGCGCAGGTATTAACCGGGCACGGCTGCTTCGGTTCATACCTGTGCCGAATCGGGCGTGAGGAGACCGCGTCGTGCCACCATTGTGGCGCGACCGAGGACACGGCGCAGCACACTCTCTCAGTCTGTACAGGCTGGGAGGAGCAACGCCGTGACCTCACTGCGGTCGTGGGCCAGGACCTTTCGCTTCCGAGCGTTGTTGCAGCCATGATCGGAAGCGAAAGGTCCTGGGAAGCGGTCGCCTCCTTCTGTGAGCAGGTCGTCTCACAAAAGGAGGCCGCGGAGCGCGAGCGAGAAGCGGATCCCCTCGCTCCGACGCTCCGAAGACGGAGAAGAGGGAGGAATAGGCGGACCTACATCCGCAATATTCCTCCCTCAGATGGGGGCTTGGGGGCTGGAAACGCAGGGGCGTTCAACCAGCCTCCTTTACACAGGCCCCCATCCCCGTCGAATGGCGGGAACAGCTTGGTGACCCCAGCTGTTCCCGCCAGCCCCCCAGTAACACTGGGTGGCCAGTAGGGCCCCTGCAAAGGGGCCATCGCCGGTGGTGTTGTGGAAGTTAAGGCTAAGGCCAGTTTCCCATGACACCACCACACGGCGAAAGCGGGTCACTGCGGAGTTTAGTGGGTATTACCTGTCGCTAGGACAGGTCGAGTCCCACACACGGCCTCGTCCCCTAACGAGGCTATGGTGCTTAAACGCATTCTCCGCATTAAAAAAAAAAAAAAAAAAAAAAAAGGTTAGGTTAGGTTAGGTTAGGTTAGGTTAGGTTAGGTTAGGTTAGGTTAGGTTAGGTTAGGTTAGGTTAGGTTAGGTTAGGTTAGGTTAGGTTAGGTTAGGTTAGGTTAGGTTAGGTTAGGTTAGGTTAGGTTAGGTTTTTTTTTTTTTTTTTTTTATTATTGCCAGCATCGATCATCTGGCCGTCGGCGAATCCCTCTGACTTGGTCAGAGTCTTTTTTAATCTTTTATTTATTTACTTAAATGCTATTTTAACATCTTATACTCTACTTGGTGGGTTCTCAACACACTCTATACAATACAAATGCATCCCACATTTGACAGAGACAGAGTTGCAGCCTGAAAACTCTTCGGCATTTTCAAGCTGCAACTCTACTTGTCTTACATAGTTTAATATCTATATTTGTTTCCTTAATTCCTTATGCTTCTATTAATATGTCTACCTATGTTAAATCTAAATAATTTTACAGTCTTTTCCATAACTAGTTTTTTGCACACATTGTTTTTTATTTTATGCTGCGATGCTACTTATTTTACAAAATATGTATTCAGCATAACTTACTTGGCTTATTTACATTATTTACATACATTTATACTTAGTTACACACAACACATTTAGGATCTACAGGTTGGTTATTTGCATCAGTTTTCAGCGTGTTACATGGTAGGTATCTTATTTTACTGTACATTATATCTATCTGTCAATTGCTTAATCTAAGTTTATTTATATAATATGATATAATGCATATTCAATAATATATATTTATCATAATGTTATTTATCTTTATTTCTGTGAATTACTTTTGTGGCTAATTTTGTACAGTATTTTACAAATACCGGTCTTAATTCTTTGTCTGACATAAATTCCTTTGCATTATTACGCGTAACGTCGCGATCTAGTAAAATCTCAGCCTCATATCTCTCGCGTCCGTACACGGGGCAGTCAAATAAAATATGCGCTACGGTTTCTTTGACTCCGGGCTCACAGATACACGATGGGTTTTCCTTACACTTGAATCTGGCCAAGTATTCTGAGAACCCACCGTGTCCCGTGAAAATTTGCGTTAGCACTCCGGAGGGCGCTATCTTCCTAACTGTTGCGTAGGCAAGTTTGACATCTGGGAAGAACACCTTTGTGACTGATGCGGTTTCTGCCATCTTGTATCTCTCGTTCCATTTGTGGAGCGAGTCAGATCTAATCTGTCGCTTCACAAATGAGACGGGGGAATCCTCGTAGTCAGCTCTCCTTTTTATTTTTAGTGCGGCCTCTTTCGCCAGGTGATCTGCACGCTCGTTCCCATCCACTCCAGCATGGGCTTTGATCCAGAACAAGGAGAGTTCCTTGTTCTGGAGTTTCATTGTCTCTATGTTTTTTCGTACTTCTGCTACGAGTGGATGTGTCGAGTTAGGGTTGGTCACTGTTTCCAGGGCTGCTCTGGAATCGCTGTATATTCCATAGGAGGGCGCATGGCAGCGCAGGATTTCGCGCGTTGCTCTATATATGGCGTAGAGTTCCGCCTGATAAACAGTACAGTACGGTGCCAGCTTGAATTTGAGGGCTTTAGTCTCTTCTTCGTGGTTCCATAAGGACAGTGCTGCTCCGACTTTGCCCTCGATTTTGCTTCCATCTGTGAACATGCGTACTGCCTGTTGTTTGTGTTGGTCTACTTCTACCTGGCTTGTCAAGGATGTGAACTCCGCGCTCACATGGCTTGCTGGGTGCGGAAAGTCTCTGTAGCTTGTCCTTCGTTCAATCTCTCTGTCTCCCAGCACTGGCTGGGGCACCCCTCGCTTTGCCTCATAAAGAGCAGCTGCTTCTTGAATCCTGAGGTCCAGCGGGAGTAACCCCGCCAGCACTAGTGCCGAGTTCAGAGAGACTGTACGGTATGCTCTTGTTAGCTTTTGGGCAAAGCCCCTTTGCACAGCGTTCAGCTGGTGCTGTATTCCCAGCTTGTAGGTTGCTGATGACCAGGCACTTGCCGCGTACGTGATTACTGGCTCTACTGCCGCGTTGTATATAATGCGGATGATATCCGGGTGTAGGCCCCAGCTGACCCTGGCTGCTCGCGACAGTTGCTTATATATGTTAAGTGACTTCCGGCAGACGTTGGCTGTGTGGCCTTTAAAGGTGAGCTTGTCGTCTATCGCGAGCCCCAGGATCTTGATCTCCTTAGACGCCCCAATGTCTATCCCACCCATCCTCAGGTGTGGTGCGTCAAATTTAAGCTTATTAGTGATCACCATTGCGCAAGTTTTGTGTGGCGCAAATTTGAGCTTATTTCTGACGCCCCACTCCCGGACATAGGCGAGAGCGGCATTGGCGCGTCTTTGGACCTCCAAACCTGTGTCGTCATCGAAGACCATTACGATATCGTCCGCGAAAGCTTGGGTGTGATGTCCCTGTAGCTCCAAGTCTCTCAGTAGTGGGTCAAGCAGCAAGTTCCACAAAATCGGTCCGCCGATAGAGCCCTGGATGCAACCTTTGTTGGTGCTCTTTGTGTGCTCTTGTCCAGCGTAGCGCACGTTTACCGTTCTGTCCTTCAAGTAGCTATCCATCACTCTTCTTAGGTTTACGGGACACCCCTCCTCCGCGAGTCGAGTCCTGACAGCCGGCCACCACGCACTGTCGAAGGCACCCTCTATGTCCAGCGAAACTAGAGTAATAAGTTTCTTCTGCTCTAACTTTGTTCGTATGTGTCGCATGAGGTCATAGAGGGCGTCCTCTGTACTCTTCTGTGGCATGAAACCGTACTGTCGTGCACTGATTTTTGGGACTATGTGCCACTTTATCCTACCCATGAGCATCTTTTCATAGATCTTGCCCATTACTGAGAGGAGTCCTATGGGTCTGTAGGATTTAACGTTCGTGTAGTCTTCTTTGCCCGGCTTTCTCAGGACTATCACTGTTGCCTGTTTCCAAGCGGTTGGGAAGTGGCTCAGGGTCAGGCATTTATTCAATAGCCCCAGGAATATGTCTGGGTCATGAGATATTGCTTTGCTACATATGTCTGCGGTTAGACCGTCTGACCCCGGCGCCTTCTTGGGGTTGAAGCTTTTTACCGCTAACTTTAGCTCGTTGTGAGTAAACTCTGGGTCCATAGGCTCATCTTGTATCCTAGCGTTTACTGTTTCAGCTTTCTCTCGAGTTTGTCGGTGATGCTCGTTATCCTCACTTTTCAGGTCGTCGGGGTAGAAGGTCGCTGCTAGTAGCTTTGCCGATTCCATAGGATCGTTGACCTTCCCATCCTTGACGAGTAGTTGGTCCTCGTGTCTTTTTGACGTTCGCCCTATTACCCTATAAATTCCCTCCCATAGTCCTTCTTTATCTTGTCTTTCGCAAAATCCCTTCCAGCTTTCCGTCTGGGCATTTTTGGCTGCATTCTGATATTCTTCTTTTGATTTCAGGTACTCTTCGATGACTTTTTGTTTCCGGACTGGCGCTGCACAACGGATCCTTCTTCTCTTCGTGTTCATCTCCTTCTTCAGGTGCGTGAGGTTCTCTGTCCACCATGGTAAGGTAAGTGTAGAGTTTGGCTTTTTCTTTGGTATGCTTTCATTGCTTGCTTTTTGTACTGTGCTTATATATGTATTTATTGCTTTCTCTAGTTCGCTTTTACTATCTATTTTCATAATTTCGCTATTATTAATATTGTTTGTCTGCAGTAATTGGGTCATTTTATCATTAAATTGGCTCCAATTTGCTTTCCTAGTATTGTATATTCTTGTAGTTCTGCTTATGTTTGTGCCTATGTCCTTTTTTAATTTTAATTTAAATGTGATCGCGTTATGATCGGATGTTACCATTCCCACACTCACCCTCCATTCTTCTACCAGGTCTAGTATATCCGTCGTGCAGGCCGTTACATCAACGTGGCTGGTGAACTGGGCATTGCCCCTGAAAGTGTCAAAAGTGGGTGTGTTGCCGGTATTTAAGATTTGCATGTCCATGTCATCGAGAGCACCCGCGA
Source organism: Venusia cambrica (assembly GCA_951394065.1). Lineage (NCBI taxonomy): Eukaryota > Metazoa > Arthropoda > Insecta > Lepidoptera > Geometridae > Venusia > Venusia cambrica. The sequence goes on from OX596071.1 coordinate 7,994,641, forward strand.
GGTCAATGCCCTTCTGGTCAACCACTTTGCTGCCCCACCATGTGCTCTTTGCGTTGGCGTCTCCCCCGATGAGAATGCTCTTTGTTCCAACGTTTTTCTGGATCTCCCTCAGTTCACTCAGGTAGCTGTCTATATTGGTTTTATTGGGCTCGAAGTAAAAAGAGACCACTGCTATCTCCCAGGCGCGAGTTTTTAATTTCACCACTACGATATTATGGGTGGTGAATTCCGGGCACATTATGGCGTCGATGTCGCTGTCAAAAATGGCTATGGCGGCTTTGACGACTTTTTGTTCTGGACTCGTACTTTGGAAGATTCTAACTCCTTTGTAGTCTTTCATTCTACCGATGCTACCAATATAGGGCTCCTGAATGAGTGCGAAGGCCATCTTCTTCTTTGCGGCTTCTTGCATGAGTTCTTGGGTAGCCAGGTTCATTCTTTGCAGGTTTGCCTGTACAGCCAGGTATGGCCTTGCGCTGTTTGAGGAGGATCCAGTTACCCGTGTCACCACCTTAGCAATATGCCACCGAGGACCGGGCCAGTGTGTCCCATCTCCTTCGAACCGCGCACTCCGCACTAAAAGCGTTGTGCTCTACCTTCTCCAATTTTGCGTGTGTGCAGTTAGTGCAAGTTGGTGTTGTGCCGGCAAGCCATTCTGGGCATTCCACTCTTAGATGGGGACCCCCGCAGTGGCAGCATCTTTCTACGGTCTCCTTGCAGAGGCGTCTTCCGTGCCCATATCCCAGGCACATAGAGCATTGTACCAGTGGTGATTGGTCTTCCACTCGGACCCTCTGCAAGTCGATCGTTACGGTCCCTGTGTCGACCAGCTGTCGCCAAATGGCGGGGGACACCCTTAGTACCACGTGCTGGGTGTATGGGTTCCTTGTACGTTTCTTATATATGATTTCCATACTCTCCCTGTCCGTGTGTTCCCTTATAACTTTTTTGTTTTGGGTCTTTAGTGCGCTTAAGATGTCTTCGTCCGTATTGTACTTTAGTACGTCTTTGAGGATTACGAGCGGGTTCTTATTTTGGACCTCTTCCACGTTCAGCTCTTTAGCGTCTTTTAGCTTTTCTTTGAATCTGTCCCTTTCCTCCACTGTCTTGCACCCAACTATCACTTTCCTGTCCTTAGCTTTTCGTATTTTCTCGACTACTATCCCACTCTCCTTTGCGTTAACCGTTTTCCTAATTCTATTCATGACTTCTTCCCCTGTTTCTGTATCGTTCTTGGCTGTTATTACGATAGAGTGTAGAGTTTGTTGTCTGGAGGGAGGTTTTTCAACTCGTGTTGCTACTACGTTCGCGTACGTTTGCCTCTCTTGGAACTCTTGCTGTCTCTCTATTGTTTCCCTTAGCCTTTCCATCCTATCATTATTTTCTTTCATGAGCTTAGCTTGCTCCTCCAATTGCTGAGATAGACGTTTAGTGGAGCAGTCCATCTCTGCTTTCTCTAGGTCTCTATAACTGAGCCCTTCTATCCGATCGTTGCTGTCTTTTGTAAGAGGGATGGAGGGGGCCAGCTCTTTCTCTCCATCTCGCTCCTGCTTTTTGTCTCCCCTCTTGTTCTCCTCTTCCGCTTCCTTCACGAGTTTAAACAGCCGCTCTACCGCTAAGGTGACATCCGTTTTTATGTCAGTTCTTAAGTTTCTAGCACTGCCTAATTGCAGCTTTGCTTTGCTTAAGCAAGCTCGGGCCTCTGCAACTCTATTGGCGTACTTGGGCTTTTCCGCCTTTTGCGGGCTTTTCGGTGCGTCAACCGATGTTCTGCGCGTTTGCGCATTGGCCGAGTGTGTAGGTCCTGCTTGGGCTGGTATCACCTTTTTTGGGGAGGTTTTGTCCTTTTGTTGGGCGTCAGTTTTTCCTGATTCCCACTCTCCTATGCTTGTTCTGACTTTAGATGTTTGGGTCGGTTCGTGGGAAAGTCCTGCATTCTCCGTCAGTTCCGGGGAACTTTGTGTGTTGGTGTTTCCGTCTTTAGCCGTTTTGGCCGGAGTACGGTATCCAAACATTTTAAGTCAAGTAGAGTATACACGCTATTTAAACAAAATACACAGAATTTATACGAGCGATGGTGAAATAGCAGAGAAATTAAAGGTTTGTAAAAGTTATAAAAATTTTTGCTCTACACTATTTGTTGAGTATCAGTTATAGGTGCTTCACCCAACCAGTGTCGATGCTTATGTCAAACTAGTGCCTAAACGAAAGATATTCAATATAAAGTCAAATATAAAATAACAAAATTAATGCAAAAAAGTGCAATTCACAGTTGTTCCACTCTATGTACACTAATTTAAAAATAATGTATAATACTTTGTTTCTTTTGTTTCAGATGGTGCTAGCGGAGGCCGACGGAGCAAGGGGATGCTGCGTCACCGCTAACACAGGTAAATTTTTAATTAAAACTTTTTCAGTGCGAAAGTTAATGACTCTACCTAGAGTCCGTCCTAAGGTAGTGGTAATATACTGCCGACTGGTCAAATAAACCTCGTCAAAAGAAGTTTTGGTAAATCGAGACACTAAGTACAATGTACAAAAAATTTTTTGACTCTACATAGAGTCCGTTTTTTGGTCGATAAACCTAAAGCTAATTTTCTTATAACTAACACAAAAATTTACGTCCAATTTGGAGCATCCGTTCTCTAGTTACAATTTTTTCAAATTTTGGGGGTTGGAGGGGGTAGTGTTTTTTGGGGGGGTAATATGAGGCTAAAGTTTTACAAAAATGTTGTGTATCTAACGTAGTTAGATACTCAAACTGACCTTAAAATTTGGAAATTCCCAGTAGTTTCTGAGATACAAGCCTTTTTTTGAAAATTGCAGTTGACCTACATTCAGTAAATTAAATATCTAAGAAATATTTCAATAAAACCTAACCCAAATTTTTTACTAAGTAATCTACACCTGAAGGGCTACATATAAAGCTAATAAAAACTACAGGTTATCGCTGCAGATTTTAAACTAAAAATTTTTAAACTAATGGTCAAACTGCACTAAAAACAAAAGTCCTTGCCCTGAAGGAGCCACTTAACTTTTTGAAAATCTGAAGGTGCCTCCTGATTCCTCTCGATGCCCCGCTGCCGATGCTGATGTCCAATTTGTGCGCGCGGCTCCGGATCGATGACCTCGTGGCCACGTGGTACTTGTTTTTTTGCCGATATCTCAGCGATCCTTCGCGGGAAGAATCGGCAAAAGGTGTCAGCTTGTAGGTCTTCTGGGGGCCCTTTAGGGGGCACCAAAAAATTTATGTGTTGTCGCTGCCGATCCCGAGAAATTTCACTCTTAGTTTTTTAGAATCACTTTTTTTGCTTATAACTTTTCGTTCACTTGTGTTAGCACTGCGCGCTTAGCACCAATGTGTGCGTCTTGTGCGCCCGCGTATTTTGATATGTCACAAGGGTACTTTTTCGTGATTTTTCTATTTTTCGCGAATTTTTCGAGCGTGGAGTGGCCTTAAATCGTGGCGCTCTCGACTGCGGATCGAGGCAGACTCGGGTTAGGTTAGGTTAGGTTAGGTTAGGTTAGGTTAGGTTAGGTTAGGTTAGGTTAGGTTAGGTTAGGTTAGGTTAGGTTAGGTTAGGTTAGGTTAGGTTAGGTTAGGTTAGGTTAGGTTAGGTTAGGTTAGGTTAGGTTAGGTTAGGTTAGGTTAGGTTAGGTTAGGTTAGGTTAGGTTAGGTTATGATGGGAGTGGAACCGCGCCCGCTGAAGTGCGTGTGCAGGAGCGCCGACGTGCGCTCGTGGAGTGGCACGAGCGGTTTGATGAACCGCGAAGCTCGCGCCAACGCGTCGTCGGCGCCATTGCGCCTAACTTCGAAGCCTGGCTGGGAAGGAGGCATGGGCACGTCACCTATCGCCTTACTCAGGTGCTTACCGGACATGGCTGCTTCGGGGAGTACCTGAGTAGGATTGGACGCGAACCGACACCACAATGCCACCATTGTGGGTGTGACCGGGACTCCGCGCAGCACACGCTTGAGCAGTGCTCAGCGTGGAGCGTGGAGCGCGGAATCCTGGTCAACAGGATCGGGCAGAACCTCTCTCTGCCAAGCGTAGTGGAAGCTATGGTGGCAGATGAGACGGCTTGGAAGGCCGTGGCCTCTTTCTGTGAGACCGTATTGGTTCGGAAAGAGGCCGCCGAGCGAGATCGGGAGAGGGCCGATCCCGCTCGGAGGAGGCGGCGGCGGGGCGCTGGCAACGGCCGCCCCGCACTGCCTGCCCCATGAGGGGCTTGGGCGGTACCCCCTGCCGAACAGGGGGCCTTTCGGGACTGCGTGAGCGGTTGGAGCGAGGGCTCCGGCTGGTCAGTAGCGGACCCCGGGAGGGCGGCTGACACATTGTGGCATGTGCAGCCGTAGCACCACGAGTGCTGGGGGCGACTGTGGGTGTCGTTCCCGGGACGTGCTTTAAAGGCGATATGCGAGGGGGGCACCGAAATGTTCTATAGAGAGTTGTCGGAGCCCCTCGACACGCATCGAGGCCGGCCACCGGGGTGGTTTTAGTGAGTCGACGAGTCCGTCATCCTCACACTACCCTTTCGCATCCCTCGGTGCGTTAGGGTGTCTGCAAACAGATTTCCCCCCGTTAAAAAAAAAAAAAAAAAAAAAAAAAAAGGTTAGGTTAGGTTAGGTTAGGTTAGGTTAGGTTAGGTTAGGTTAGGTTAGGTTAGGTTAGGTTAGGTTAGGTTAGGTTAGGTTAGGTTAGGTTAGGTTAGGTTAGGTTAGGTTAGGTTAGGTTAGGTTAGGTTAGGTTAGGTTAGGTTAGGTTGGGGTACTGGGTCGGATAACCTCCTCGTGGTGTACCCTGGGTGCCGTCGATCACTTCCCACTTGTGGGAAGTGATCGACGGCAGCGAATAATCCGACACGAGGGTGTCCTCCGCGTGTCCCTATGATATATGCATAGGGCACAGTGGATGGACAGGCGGTCGTCCGCGTGGCGGAGTCCCAGTGAGGGACTCAGCGGACCTCCGGGTCGTGGGATGGCCGGCCTTCAAGGCTGGCGGCGCGGCAGGGAGGGTCAACTCGGCCACCCTGTCGGGCAGTGGGATCAGATGAGGGTCTGGGGGCTGGGAACGTAGGGGCGTTCAACCGGCCTCCATTGCACAGACCCTCATCCCCGCCGAACGGCGGGAACAGCCTGGCGACCCAGCTGTTCCCGCCATCCCCCCCCAGTCACACTGGGGGGGCCTGTGGGGCCCCTGTAAAGGGGCAATCGCTGGTGGTGTTGTGGCGGTAAAGGCTTTAGCCAGATTCCCACGACACCACCACTCGGCGATAGCGGGTCACTGCGGAGTTTAGTGGGTATTGCCTGTCGCTAGGACGGGTTGAGTCCCACACACGGCCTCGTCCCCAACGAGGCTATGGTGCCTAAACGCATTCTCCGCATTAAAAAAAAAAAATAAAAAAAAAAAAAAAAAAAAAAGGTTAGGTTAGGTTAGGTTAGGTTAGGTTAGGTTAGGTTAGGTTAGGTTAGGTTAGGTTAGGTTAGGTTAGGTTAGGTTAGGTTAGGTTAGGTTAGGTTAGGTTAGGTTCGAAACCGGCCGGTTTGCGAACTGGAGGCTCTTCTCGGTGAGGTAGGAACCTTGATTGGTCAGACCCGCCCACGCCCCGTTCTCGTGCTTGGGGACCTCAATGCCAAATCTACGGCGTGGGGATCCCTGACGACGAACCCTCGGGGCGGCGTCGTGCTAGAGTGGTCGGCCGAGGTGGGCCTCTGCGTCGCGAACCGTGGGACGGAAAACACCTGCGTACGTCAGTCTGGTGGGTCGATCGTCGATGTGACGCTCGTCACGCCAGACATCGCCTGCCGCATTCGCGACTGGCAGGTGTTGGTGGATGTGGAGACGCTGTCCGATCATCGGTATATCCGGTTTAGCGTCTTCTCGTCCCTGACGAACGAGGTGAGAAGGATAGGAGGTGAGATCGGTCCGCGGTGGGCCCTGAAGCGCCTCAACGCCGAAGTGCTGCAGGAGGCAGCCCTCGTCGAAACGTGGAACGGCACTCCTCAGGAACCGGACCCAGTAGACGTGGATGCAATGGTGAACAAGTTGTGCGAGGCAATGTCGCGCGTCTGTGATGCTGCGATGCCGCGCGCGCGAGCCCCACAGCCGAAACGCCAAGTCTACTGGTGGTCGGAGGAGATTGCCGAACTCCGGAAAACATGTGTGATGAGGCGCCGCCAATACCAGCGGTATCGGAGACGAAGGCGGCAGGAGAACGAGGTGAGTGAGTCCCTCTATGCCGCCTACAGAGAGGCTTCCGGGGCTCTTCGCGTTGCGATAGTCGAGGGCAAGAGACAGGCTTGGGAACAACTGCTGGAGGGGCTAGAGCGCGACCCATGGGGCCGCCCGTACCAGTGGGCAAGGCAGAAGCTTCGCCCCTGGGCTCCCCCCATCACGGCCTCGCTCCAACCGGCAGTGCTGCAGAGAGTGGTTGACGGCTTATTCCCCGGTGCTCCGGGGTCCGACTTTACGCCCCCCTCGACATCGGCTGATCTCGCCGAAGAGGTGGATGAGCCTGCCCCTGTCTCCGAGGTTGAGCTGGGTGTAGCAGTGCTCAGAATGAGGGCCAAAAACAGAGCGCCTGGGCCTGACGGTATACCAGGTCGCGCATGGGCCCTCTCCTATAGACATCTAGGGGCTTCCCTGAAGGACCTGTTCGACTGGTGCCTCAGGGAAGGCAGATTCCCCAAGAGATGGAGAAGAGGCAGACTCGTCCTCCTAAGGAAAGAGGGTCGTCCAGCGGATGAGCCTTCGGGCTATCGTCCGATCGTGCTGCTTGATGAGGCGGGCAAACTGTTGGAGAGAGTGGTCGCTGCCCGCCTTGTTAGGCACCTCGAGACCACAGGACCGGATCTGGCGCCCAACCAGTTCGGTTTCCGGAGAGGTCGCTCGACGATCGATGCCATATCCCGCGTCCGCGACCTCTCCGAGGAGGCGTGCTCCAGCGGCGGTGTGTTGTTGGCCGTTTCGCTGGACATCGCCAACGCATTCAACACACTGCCTTGGAGCACGATACATGCCGGTCTGGAGTACCACAAGGTGCCCCAGTACCTGCGCAGACTCGTCGGGGACTATCTCTCCGATAGAGAGGTAGTCTTCCCGACGACTCTAGGTGAAGGAAGTAGCCCCATGACGCGCGGCGTTCCACAGGGATCGGTCTTAGGTCCACTCCTGTGGAACGTCGGGTACGATTGGGCTCTCCGGGGTGCAAACCTTCGTGGCGTCGGCGTCGTTTGTTACGCTGACGACACGCTGGTTGCCGCCCGGGGAGAAAACTACAGAGATGCTGCGATTCTGGCGACCGCCGGTGTCGCGACGGTTGTTGCCAGAATTCGAATGCTGGGTCTGGAGGTGGCGCTTCACAAATCTGAGGCCATCTGTTTTCATGGTCCTCGGCGGGCACCACCTGCAGGTTCCACCATTGTGGTTGGTGGAACTTCCATCTCTGTCGGGACGACGCTGAAATATCTCGGTGTCGTCCTCGATGGCAGATGGAACTTCAAGGAGCACGTGCGGCGGCTGTCCCCCAAAATTCTGGGAACAGCCGGCGCACTGAGTCGCCTGCTCCCGAACATCGGAGGCGGGGAGGGAAGCTGCCGCCGCCTCTATACAGCGGTGGTGAGCTCAATGGCTCTGTATGGCGCCCCGATATGGGCGGGTCATCTCGATCGGCAGACCACCGCCATGCTGATCGGAGCCCAAAGGGTTATGGCGGTGAGAGTGTGCAGGGGGTATCGCACACTCTCTCACGAGGTGGCATGCGTGCTCGCCGGCTCGCTTCCGTGGGACCTCGAGGCTGAAGTCCTGGCCTCAGTCTACTGGCGCAGAGCGCAGGCGCGGGAGCGGGGCGAGCGACCGGCACCAATAGAGGTGGCGCACTGGCGTGACGAGGCCAAGACATCGGCTCTCGCCACCTGGGAGGAACGGCTCCTTGCTGGACCCGTGCCGAGAGGGGAAAGCGCTCGACGACTCCTCGAGGCCATTCGCCCCGTACTCGGAGAGTGGGTCCGAAGGAGGCATGGGAGTCTTTCGTTCCG
>OX596071.1:8005179-8030694 GCA_951394065.1 Venusia cambrica
CAAATGCATCCCACGTTTGACAGAGACAGAGTTGCAGCCTGAAAACACTTCGACATTTTCAAGCTGCAGCTCTACTTGTCTTACACATTTTACTATCTACGGAATTATCACTTTGTCACATTTTTAAACTTATTTCTATAAAATACATATCTTAAATTTACAGTTTCCGGATATAGGTTCTTAGGTCTAACAAATTTAATACTGCATATTTTTTTTTTTTTTTTTTTTTTTTACTACAAAGTCTTAATATATTTAGCATATTTATTTACAAACAGGTCTTATTATGTACTTAATCTAATCTTATTGCTAGACAATAGTTTTATATTATGCTTATATGTATAATCATTATACATAGTCATCATATTTTCCTTAAGCTATTTATTTCTTTTTATTGCTATATTCGCTATGTTTGTACAAAATTTCAAGAACTCCATTCGGTTGTTCTTGTCCCTTATAATTGTGTTTATGCTTTCTTTTGTCAATTTTATGTTCAATTTCTGCTCTACCTCATATCTCCGATAACCGTACGCAGGGCACTCGAGTAAAATATGCAGCACAGTCTCGTCTTTCTCGGGCTCACATATGCACGATGGGTTCTCCTTACGCTTGAAACGGTTCAAGTATTCGGAGAACCCACCGTGTCCTGTCATTATCTGCGTTATGACGCCAGTTGGTTGAAGCTTCCTTACTATTTTATAGGCTTCGATGGCGTTGGGGAAGAACAGTTTGGTCACCGATCCTGTTTGGCCTGATATGTATCTCCTATTCCATTCGTCAAGCGAGTCCGCACGGATTTCTCGCTTGACGTATGAAACAGGGACATCGTCATAGTCAGGCTTCTTTTTTGAGTTTTGTGCCGCGTCCTTGGCCAGCTCGTCGGCGCGCTCGTTCCCCTCAAGACCCGCATGTGCTTTGATCCAGAATAGGGTTATCACCTTATTCTGGAGTTGGGCCTCTCTGACGTTTCTCCTGGTCTCCACTGCCAGGGGGTGGGGGGAACAGGGGTTTGTGATGGTCTCCAGTGATGACCTTGAGTCGCTGTAAATTCCAAAGGAGTTTTCTGTGCGCTTTAGAATAACCCTGGTAGCCTTGCATATGGCTAAGAGTTCCGCCTGGTAGACCGTGCAGTATGATGGTAGCTTAAGTTTGATGGCTTTGGTTTCTGCAGCGTCATTCCAGAAGGATAGCGCTGCCCCAACCTTACCATCAATCTTGCTACCATCGGTGAAAATTCGAACTTGTTGGTCGTTATGGCTTTCCACCTGTTCTCGGTCCTCCAGGCTCATGAACTCAAGGCTCATATGTTCTGCCGGGTGCTCCATCATGGCATACTTCACCACACGCTCCACCTCCCTGTCTCCCAGTGCTGGCCGGGGTACCCCTCTCTTCGCTTCGTAAAGGGCGGCTGCCTCCTTTATCCTCAAGTCTAGCGGAAGTATTCCGGCCAACAGCAGTGCTGAGTTCAGCGAAACGGTGCGGTATGCTCTGCACAGCTTTTGCGCGAAACTCCTTTGGACAGCGTTCAGTTTCCTCTGCACCCCCAGTTTGTCGGTCGCTTGTACCCATGCGCTGGCCGCGTACATAACCACTGGCTCCACTGTTGCCGTGTAGATGGTACGGACGATTTCCGGGTGGAGTCCCCAGCTGACTTTTGCGGCTCTTGAAAGAGACTTGTAAAGGTTAAGGGCCTTCCTGCATGCCTCCGCGACGTGGGTGTTGAAAGTGAGTTTGTGGTCAATAGTAAGTCCCAAGATCTTAATTTCAGGAGACATGCCTATGTCTACCTCGCCCATCCGCAGCAGTGGTGTGTCGTGTTTTAGCTTCCTTGTTATAAGCATAGCTTTGGTCTTATGCGGGGCAAATTTCAGCTTGTTCTTGACACCCCACTCCTGAACATGGGCGAGGGCGGCATTTGCACGTCTCTGGACTTCTTGTGCCGTATCTCCATCAAATATCAACACCACGTCGTCAGCAAAAGCCTGGCAGTAGTCCCCTCGTTTGTCCATCTCCTTAAGAAGCGGGTCTAGGAGAATATTCCAAAGAATTGGACCGCCAATAGACCCCTGTACACAACCTTTATTGGTGCTCCTCACGTGTTCTTCCCCCGCGTACCTCACTCTTACCATTCTGTTTTGCAGGTAACTGTCTATGGTCCTTCTCAAATTTACGGGACATTCCTCCTCAGCCAGTCGTACCCTAATAGCAGGCCACCATGCGCTGTCGAAGGCTCCCTCTATGTCCAGTGATATCAGCGTAACAAGTTTTTTGCCATTCAGTTTTCCGCGTATGTAGTTCATCATGTCATAGAGGGAGTCCTCGGTGCTCTTCTGGGGCATGAATCCGTACTGGCGTGGGCTCATTTTGGGGAGTAGGTGCCACTTCAGCCTTCTTACGACCATTTTTTCTAAGATTTTACCCATCACTGGAAGGAGACCTATAGGTCTATAGGACTTGGGGTTGGTGTATGAGTCCTTGCCCGGTTTTCTAAGTGCTACTACCGTGGCCTCCTTCCAGATGTCGGGAAAGTGGTTCTGTTCCAGGCATTTGTTGAGTAGTGCGAGGTTCAAGTCTAGGTCACAGAAGACAACGTGACGGCATATATCGGGCGTGAACCCTTCCGAGCCCGGGGCTTTCTTCGGGTTGAAGCTCTCGGTGGCAGCTCGTAGCTCTGCTTTGGTAAACGGTGGATCATGCTTCTCATCATGCTTCCACTCGTTTACTTGGTCAGCTGTTTTTCTGGTCTGCCTATGGGTCTTGCTTTCTCCCGAAACAGTGTCCTCGGGGTAAAATGTCTCGGCTAGCAGCTTGACGGAACCTTTAGGGTCTAACATTCGTCCATCTTTTTCCAGAGGTAGATCTTCCTGTCTCTTTGTTGTTTTCCCTATAACCCTGTAGATTCCTTCCCAGAGTCCCTCCCTATCCTGTTTCTCGCAGAACCCCTTCCAACTCCTTATTTGTGCCTTCTTGGCTTCGCTCTCATATTTTTCTTTTTGTTCCAGGTACTCTCGGATGACCTTCGCTCTTCGGACCGGCGCTGCACATCGTATTCTGCGTTTCATAGTGGTGACCTTCTTCTTCATGGCTGCGAGTTCTTCGGACCACCACGGCAGGGTAAGTTTTTCATTCGTTTTCTTCAGAGGTATAGCTTCTTTGCATGCTTGCTTAATTATATTCGTGTATTTGTTTACTGTTTGTTCTAATTCTTTCTTATTTTTTATTTTTGCTATTTCTGTTTCGGTTATTTTATTCTCTATTTTAAATTGGTTAAGTTTTTCATTAAACTGACCCCAATTTGCTTTTTTGGTATTATATATCCTTGTTGTTCTTTCTACATTTGTACCTACTGATTTTTTGAGTTTGATTTTAAAGGTGATGCCGTTGTGGTCCGAGCTAACCAGGTCTTCTTCCACTCCCCAGTCTTCCACTAGACTAAGCAGGTCTTCAGTGCAGGCCGTCACGTCGACATGGCTTGTGTAGGTTTTGTTTCCCCTAACTGTGTCAAAAGTTGGAGTGTCACCTTCATTGAGTACCTGCAACGTCATGTCTTCCAAGGCTCCGGCCATTTCCTCTCCTCTAGAGTCTACCGTTCTACTACCCCACCAAAGGTTTTTGGCGTTCGTGTCTCCTCCCATTATCAGTTTTGTGGGCCCAAGCTTTTCTGCAATCTTCTTGAGATGATCCAGGTACGGTTCTATGGGCTGGTCTGGTTCGAAGTAGAAAGAGACTGCCGTGATCTCCCAGGCACTGGTTCGGATCCTCACCACCACGATGTTGTTCGTGGTGAGTTCTGGGTATTGCAAGACGTCCAGTTTGCTGTCGAAGACAGCTACTGCTGCCTTGACATTCCCTTCTCCTCTTCCAGTGCTCTGGTAGATCCTGGCTCCTCTGTAGCTCTTCATACTTCCAACCCCGCCCACGTACGGTTCCTGGATCAACGCAAGAGTCATGTTCCTCTCACTCGCTTTCATCATGAGCTCATTAGTTGCGAGTTCTTTCCTTTGGAGATTAGCCTGGGCCACTAGGTAGGGTTTTTTGATGGTGCTCGTTGTGAATGCCGTATTGACGCCCTCAGCAGTAGGCTACTGTGGCTCGCGCCAGAGCATCCCACTTCCGCCTTACTGCACATTCTTGGCTGAATGCATTGTGCTCTGACGAGTCGAGCTTCGCATGCCTACAGTTGCAGCATGATGGGGCCGCACCGGCGAGCGAGTCCGCGCAGTCTGCCTTCATGTGCGGCCCTCCGCAGTGGCTGCACTTCGCGATTGTCTCCTTACAGTAGCGCCTGCCGTGCCCGTATCCCAGACACTGGGTGCACTGCACTAGAGGAGACTGGTCAGCAACGCGAATTCTCTGGAGGTCGACATGTACCTCGCCAGCCTCAATCAGCAGGTTCCATACCTTGGGAGAGACCCGAAGCACGATGTGGCATGCATGTGGGTTTCTGGCTCTCCTCCGGTATCTTACCTCTATCCTGTCGTCCTCTGTGCTGAGGTTCCCAAGGATGTGTCCGTTCTGGTTTCTCAGGGCGCTCAGGACGTCTTCGTCTTTGTTGTACTGGAGCACGTCCTTTAAAACCAGAAGTGGGTCTTTGTTTTTGACTTCCTCAACACAGAGGTGCAGTTCTGCTTTCTTTAACCTTTCCTTCACCTTTTTCCGTTCATCCTCTGTCTTGCACCCTATGATGATCTTCCTGTCCTTTGCCTTCCTCACTCTATCCACCTTTATCCATCCATCCTTAGCGTTTACTGCCTCTCTGACTCTACTAAATACCTCCTCTCCTGTTTCCGTTTCATCCCTTGAGGAAATGATCACTGAATGCAACGCAGTCTGGCTATTTGGCTGCTTCTTAGTGGGGCCGGCTACCACTCCAGCGTATGTCATTCCCTCAAGGGTCTTCTGTTGTCTGCTCATTTCCTCTTTTAACCCCTCCATCATTTGGTTACTATCTTTTATGAGCCTGCTGTGCTCTTCCAGTCTCAATAGTAGCTCTGTCCCAGGTTCCATTCCTAAGGCAGGAGCGGTGGAGGAGGGAGAGGATTCTTTCTCTCCTTCTCTTTTCTGTCTCTTTTCCCCTTTCCTGTTCTCTTCTTCCGCCTCTTTAACCAGTTTAAACAGACGCTCTACCGCTAGGGTGACGTCTGTTTTTATATCAGTCCTGATATTCCGTGCACTTCCCAACTGCGTCTTTGCTTTCAGGAGACATGCGCGAGCCTCCGCCACTCTGTCTGCGTACTTCAGTTTTTCCGCCTTTGGTGGGCTGCTCGTCACCTCTACTGAAGCTCTACGCGTTTGCGCGCTAGCCTGTTTTGAGGGTCCTGCTTGAGCCGGTGTTACCTTTTTTGGCGTGATTTGGGACTTTGGTTGGGCGTCTGTTTTTCCTGATGATTCCCACTCTCCTATACTTTTCCTAACTTTAGTCTGGGTCAGTTCGTGGGGTGGTCCTGCCTTCTCTATCATTTCAGGAGATTTCTCCGTGTCGTGGTTCACGTCCTTAGCCATTTTGGCTGGTGTACGGTATCCGAACATGCTTGGTCAGTTTACACGCAATTCACAATAAGAAAAATAGAAATGGAAAACAAGTCAAAATGTACACACAAGAAAATAAAAATAAAATATAACAAAAGTTTGTAAAAGTGGTAAAAAATATTTAAATAACTAATTAGAATGCTGTAGTGATGGGTGGTTTCAACCAACCAGCGTCAGTACTAAACCTAAACGAATCCCTAAAAAATTTTTTAGGTAGAGTCGTGCTCTATGTTTTTCTACCTATTAGTAGCGACCAAATATTAAAATGTTTTTGCATATACTACGTATACGTAGTATATGCAGGACTTGTCAAAATCTTGCTACGACGTACCGTTTCGGAGATATGAGGCTTTTTGTGTTTTTTTGAAAAAATTTTCAAAAGTTGCAGAAAATACAATATTTCTTACCAATAATAATATAAAATAAAAATTTTGAGCGTAGGTTGCCAATTTAGGCAAAAATTTCAATTTTCAAAAAATAATTAGAAAGGGGGGGGGAGTAAGGGGGGGGGGGGGGTGCTAGTTCCTTAAATGCCTAATGTTCTTGTATATTATACTACGTATAATATACAAACTTTTGTCAAATTTAACCTATCTCCAACCGTTTCCGAGAAACAAGCGTTTAAGTTTATTTGCGGTTGGTATTTTAACTCTAAATATCCGCGCTCGGAAACGGATGGTCTTAAAAATCTAATTTTTTCACAAAAATGTTGGACAACATAGGGACAGTAAATACACAAAAAATAAGCCTATGTTGTCGCTGAAGATTTAAAATAAAAACACTTACGGTAAAACACAAAACAGCACAAAAATTTATGAGTCAATATCTCCGTCAAAAATTGTCCAAATTAAAATCTGGAGGTGCCTCCCTGCTGCTCGCCACTGCGCCCTCGGGGTCCCGTTCTTGTATCAATGCCAGCGGCACGGGTCACCGACCTCGTGGCCACGTGGTTTTTGTTTTTCTGTTGATTTTTCCGCAATCCGCTGCGGAATTTTCCGGGAAAAACGGCAAACAGAAGGGCCTCCACTAGGCCTTGGAATCCACGGAATAAAAAGTGGGGGTCGTCGCTGATAATCCAAAGTTATTGCACTTTCACTTTTCAACAACTTCACAAATTACACTTTTTGGTGAATAACTTTTCACTCAATTCTCTTAGCGAAAATCTGCTACCGCCAACTTGTGCGCCGTCACAACGCGCTTCCGAAAAGGTATAACACTTGTTGAAAACGCGGGAAAAAACAATTTTCGGCAATTTTTAAGTGCGGAGCCACGTGCTAAGGTTGGCCGCCTTGAGCAAGGTTGAGGCAGGACTGGTTAGGTTAGGTTAGGTTAGGTTAGGTTAGGTTAGGTTAGGTTAGGTTAGGTTAGGTTAGGTTAGGTTAGGTTAGGTTAGGTTAGGTTAGGTTAGGTTAGGTTAGGTTAGGTTGGGGTACTGGGTCGGATAACCTCCTCGTGGTGTACCCTGGGTGCCGTCGATCACTTCCCACTTGTGGGGACTTATCGACGGCAGCGAATAATCCGACGCGAGGGTGTCCTCTGCGTGTCCCTGTGTTAGTAGCATAGGGCACAGCGGATGGACAGGCGGGCTCGCGAAGAGCTTCCGCGGGGCTAGGAGTCCAATGAGGACTCAGCGGACCTTCGGGTCGTGGGATGGCCGGCCTTCAAGGCCGGCGGCGCGGCAGGGAGGGTCAACCCGGCCACCCTGTCGGGCACGAAATGGAATGGCGACAGTATGTCGCAGCGGACCTTTGGGTCGAAGGATGACTGGCCTTCAAGGCTGGTGGCGCGGCAGGGAGGGTCAACTCGGCCACCCTGTCGGGCACAAGTTGAAATGGCGGCATTGAGTCGCAGCGGACCTTCAGGTCGGAGGATGATCGGCCTTCAAGGCTGGTGGCGCGGCAGGGAGGGTCAATTCGGCCACCCTGTCGGGCACAAGTTGAAATGGCGGCATTGAGTCGCAGCGGACCTTTGGGTCGTGGGATGGCCGGCCTGCAAGGCTGGCGGCGCGGCAGGGAGGGTCAACCCGGCCACCCTGTCGGGCATAATGCGTCTCCGAATCCCGTTGTTCGGTGCCTGCACATGGGATGCATGACCGGGGGGAACCCGGTAGCAAGGGCACCAAAAGGGGAGCTCACCCCTCAAAAAAGCAAAAAAAAAAAAAAAACATGATAATGGCGACTTCTGGAACGAATCCTCAGGTGGGTGTCAGCCAAGCTGACGAATCCCACGGTGCTACGGCGCCCAGCCCCATCGTATCTGAGGGGGGCAAGAACCGCCTCGTGAGCTCCGGCCCACGTAACAACGACCTTAGCAATGACCTGGACCTTGATTCTACAACAAATAATGACCTTGGCACGAATATGGACAATGTGGAGATAGAGGCTTTTGGTGTTCCCCCAAGTGGAACCCTACTAGCCCTAGAGCTTCGGATCCCGACTCCGAACTTGTCGGAATCGGAATCCGACACCATGAGTTGGGAGTCGGTTTCGTCTCCGGGAGGCGGCTCCGAGAGGAGAATGCGCAAGCGGCGCAGAAACGGAGAAAAGGAGGAGGACACGCGTGACTCATCACCGTCACCCAAGGTGTCAACCCCTCGGCGAGGAAGAGGGCGCCCGCCTACAACAGGCGAATACGTTGGCCTGGCAAAAGCCAAGGCCGAACTTAATCGGGCGCGAGAAAAAGAGTTGAGGCTCACAGCTGAGAAGGAGCTCCAAGATGAGCTCAAACAGAAGAGGACTGAGTTAATGAAGGCGCCATCGCCATCGGTGCCCACGGTGTCCCATTCTCAGCTGGGCGGTTGCGACGTTGGCCAGCTGGAGGCAATGTTGCTGGGCTCGGTGGACACCATCCTTGCGGTGGCTACGAAGTCCAAGAACCTAAAGGGCACCAGCGTAAAGGCCCTGAAAGATGCTGCGACCACCATAAAGGCATCGTTTCAGGAAACACAGGCCCGATCGATGCCCGAGGAGATGGCTCTTCTTGTAAAGGCCAATGAGCGGCTTTCGTCGGAGCTGAAGGAACTCCGACGAGAGATAGAGCAGATGAGGGCGATCCAAGCTCGTCCCGCTCCGACTTCGGTACCTGCTCGGGCCCCAGCCTCGGCTCAAACCCCCTGCACAGAGGAGGTAGTGCAGCAAATCATGGTGCAAGTCGGCACCAAGATAAATGCCATGTTTGCTGGGATTCAGGATAGGCTGCTTCCTGAGCGGACCCTGAGGCCTCCATTGGCTGCAGATCGGCGAAGGGAGGCCGAGGCTGGTATGACAGCAGATCCCAAACGTAAGGGTCCTCCGAGCGCTCCTCCAGTACAGGTGCCAAGGGGAAAAGGCGCTCCAACAGCAACGCCCGCCCCTGTCCCCGCTGCCGCCATGACTCCTCCGGCTGAAGCCTGGAACGTGGTGACGAGAAGAAGAAAAGGTGGGAGGCGAGAGACCGTGCCGGTGTCGGCAGAGGCAAGACTCGCGGAGAAGAGGTCTGCCCCTCCGGCCCGAGCCCCTCCACCCCCGAAGGCGAAGGCGAAGCCGAAGACACAGCCCCCTAAACCAGGTGTGGCTAAACTCCGCCCCCCCAAGACCGCAGCGGTGGTGATCACTCTGCAACCGGGGGCGGCGGAGAAAGGTGTCACATATGCCAAGGTGCTGGAGGCGGCCAAGGCTAACATCAAGCTTGGCGAGCTGGGAGTACCACCGCTGAAGATCAGAACAGCGGCCACCGGGGCTCGAGTACTAGAGATCTCCGGCGAGGATAATGCCGCCAAAGCGGATCTCCTTGCTGGCAAACTAAGGGCGGTGCTCGGGGACGATGAGAGCGTGCGAGTCTCCAGGCCGACTGCAACCACCGATCTTCGGGTCAGCGGCCTTGACGACTCCGTCGTTCCGGAGGAGTTGGCGGAAGCCCTAGCCAGGGTAGGCGAGTGCCCTGAGTCAGCTATATCCGTTGGCATAATACGCCGGGGCCAAGCAGGGATGGGCACTGTGTTTGTGCGCTGCCCAACAACAACTGCCAAGAAGGTGATGGCTAGCGGAGGCCGTGTATTAGTGGGCTGGGTGGCAGCGCGGGTCAGCATTTTGGCTGTTAGACCGCGTCGCTGCTATCGCTGCCTCGAATTGGGCCATGTTGTGGCCCAGTGCAAGGCCGAGGTTGACCGCAGCGACGAGTGCTACCGCTGCGGTAAAAAGGCCCACAAGGCCAAAGAGTGCACCGCCGCTCCACGCTGCACCCGCTGTGCTGCCGCGGGCAAGCCGGCGGACCACCTCTCCGGGGGCAAGGCTTGCGCCAAGCCCCCGCCAAAGTCAGGGGCCAGACGGAAGACCGTTGCGACTGAGGCTAAGGCTCAGCTGCGACCGCCTAGTCCTGAAAAAGGGCCGGTGGAAAGCATGGAGGAAAGTTAGTTAGTATGGCCCTAACTTTCCTCCAGGCGAATCTCAACCACTCCGCCGGTGCTCAGGACCTGTTCCTGCAGTCAATGGCGGAGCGGTCGATACAAGTGGCGGTGGCCGCCGAGCCTTATGCGGTCCCATCCAGATCTGACTGGGCGGGGGACCTCGATGGCTTGGTTGCGATCACCACGCAGTCGCCGGCTCACTCCCCTTCTCTCGAAGGAGTGGTGAGAGGAAGGGGTTTTGTGGCGGCTTGTTTGGGCCAAGTCGTCGTCGTGGGGGTGTACCACTCCCGAAACCGGCCGGTTTACGAACTGGAGGCTCTTCTCGGTGAGGTAGGAACCTTGATTGGTCAGACCCGCCCACGCCCCGTTCTCGTACTTGGGGACCTCAATGCCAAATCCACGGCGTGGGGATCTCCGACGACGAACCCCCGGGGCGGCGTCGTGCTCGAGTGGTCGGCCGAGGTGGGCCTCTGCGTAGTGAACCGTGGGACGGAAAATACCTGCGTCCGTCAGTCTGGTGGGTCGATCGTCGATGTGACGCTCGTCACGCCAGACCTCGCCTGCCGCATTCGCGACTGGCAGGTGTTGGTGGACGTGGAGACGCTGTCCGATCACCGGTATATACGGTTCAGCGTCTTCTCGTCCCAGACGAATGAGGTGAGAAGGACGGGAGGTGAGATCGGTCCGCGATGGGCCCTGAAGCGCCTCAACGCCGAAGTGCTGCAGGAGGCAGCCCTCGTCGAAACGTGGAACGGCACTCCTCAGGAACCGGACCCAGTAGACGTGGATGCAATGGCGAACAAGTTGTGCGAGGCAATGTCGCGCGTCTGCGATGCTGCGATGCCGCGCGCGCGAGCCCCACAGCCGAAACGCCAAGTCTACTGGTGGTCGGAGGAGATTGCCGAACTCCGGAAAACGTGCGTGATGAGGCGCCGCCAATACCAGCGGTATCGGAGACGTAGGCGGCAGGAGAACGTGGTGAGCGAGTCGCTCTATGCCGCCTACAGAGAGGCTTCCGGGGCTCTTCGCGTTGCGATAGTCGAGGGCAAGAGACAGGCTTGGCAACAACTGCTGGAGGGGCTAGAGCGCGACCCATGGGGCCGTCCGTACCAGTGGGCAAGGCAGAAGCTTCGCCCCTGGGCTCCCCCCATCACGGCCTCGCTCCAACCGGCAGTGCTGCAGAGAGTGGTTGACGGCTTATTCCCCGGTGCTCCGGGGTCCGACTTTGCGCCCCCCTCGACATCGGCTGATCTCGCCGAAGAGGTGGATGAGCCTGCCCCTGTCTCCGAGGTTGAGCTGGGTGTAGCAGTGCTCAGGATGAGGGCCAAAAACAGAGCGCCTGGGCCTGACGGCATACCGGGTCGCGCATGGGCCCTCTCCTATAAACATCTAGGGGCTTCCCTGAAGGACCTGTTTGACTGGTGCCTCAGGGAAGGCAGATTCCCCAAGAGATGGAGAAGGGGCAGACTCGTCCTCCTAAGGAAAGAGGGTCGTCCAGCGGATGAGCCTTCGGGCTATCGTCCGATCGTGCTGCTTGATGAGGCGGGCAAACTGTTGGAGAGAGTGGTCGCTGCCCGCCTTGTTAGGCACCTCGAGACGACGGGACCGGATCTGGCGCCCAACCAGTTCGGTTTCCGGAGAGGTCGCTCGACGATCGATGCCATATCCCGCGTCCGCGACCTCTCCGAGGAGGCGTGCTCCAGCGGCGGTGTGTTGTTGGCCATTTCGTTGGACATCGCCAACGCATTCAACACACTGCCTTGGAGCACGATACATGCCGGTCTGGAGTACCACAAGGTGCCCCAGTACCTGCGCAGACTCGTCGGGGACTATCTCTCCGATAGAGAGGTAGTCTTCCCGACGACTCTAGGTGAAGGAAGTAGCCCCATGACGCGCGGCGTTCCACAGGGATCGGTCTTAGGTCCACTCCTGTGGAACGTCGGGTACGATTGGGCTCTCCGGGGTGCAAACCTTCGTGGCGTCGGCGTCGTTTGTTACGCTGACGACACGCTGGTTGCCGCCCGGGGAGAAAACTACAGAGATGCTGCGATTCTGGCGACCGCCGGTGTCGCGACGGTTGTTGCCAGAATTCGAATGCTGGGTCTGGAGGTGGCGCTTCACAAATCTGAGGCCATCTGTTTTCATGGTCCTCGGCGGGCACCACCTGCAGGTTCCACCATTGTGGTTGGTGGAACTTCCATCTCTGTCGGGACGACGCTGAAATATCTCGGTGTCGTCCTCGATGGCAGATGGAACTTCAAGGAGCACGTGCGGCGGCTGTCCCCCAAAATTCTGGGAACAGCCGGCGCACTGAGTCGCCTGCTCCCGAACATCGGAGGCGGGGAGGGAAGCTGCCGCCGCCTCTATACAGCGGTGGTGAGCTCAATGGCTCTGTATGGCGCCCCGATATGGGCGGGTCATCTTGATCGGCAGACCACCGCCGTGCTGATCGGAGCCCAAAGGGTTATGGCGGTGAGAGTGTGCAGGGGGTATCGCACACTCTCTCACGAGGTGGCATGCGTGCTCGCCGGCTCGCTTCCGTGGGACCTCGAGGCTGAAGTCCTGGCCTCAGTCTACTGGCGCAGAGCGCAGGCGCGGGAGCGGGGTGAGCGACCGGCACCAATAGAGGTGGCGCACTGGCGTGACGAGGCCAAGACATCGGCTCTCGCCACCTGGGAGGAACGGCTCCTTGCTGGACCCGTGCCGAAAGGGGAAAGCGCCCGACGACTCCTCGAGGCCATTCGCCCCGTACTCGCAGAGTGGGTCCGAAGGAGGCATGGGAGTCTTTCGTTCCGGCTGACGCAGGTTCTCTCGGGACATGGCTGTTTCGGGAGTTATCTGTGTCGTGTTGCCCGAAGGGAAGACTCCACGGCCTGCCACCAGTGCGGCTTTGCGGTAGACACCGCCCAGCACGCACTGGAGGCATGCCCAGGGGGAGATGAACCGCGGCGATCACTGGTCGCGGTCGTGGGGACGGACCTCTCCTTATCGGCAATCATTTGTAAGATGGTCGATGATCAGAGGTCGTGGGAGGCGGTGACCTCCTTCTGTGAGACTATTGTTTCGCAGAGGGAGGTAGAGGAGCGGGAGAGAGAAAGGAATCCTCTCTCTCTGCCGCTCCGGAGGGCGCGGACACGGAGGCGGGCTAACAGAGCCCGCACTCCGTCTCCGCTCCGAGGGCCTGGGGTGTTGGGTGCGGGGGCACCTGGCACCTCCCAGTGATAGGCCATCGTGAGGTGGTGTAGATGCCCCCAAGTGCTCCGGGGCATCACACACGAGGTGTGGGAGGGCTTTTTACACCCTCCCAAGAGGTGGGTCTGCCAAACGGTGGGCTGCGACTCGACGGGAGCTGCGGCGAATGCGCAAGCGGTCCCGCGCCTCCCGTCTTCGGTCGGCGAAGGTGGAGCACCCTGGGTTTTTAGTGGGTATGACGCACCAAAGTAAGGTGTGGAGAGCCCCACATAACCACCCAACCCCCCGGTTCGGTGGTATCCGTAATGGATTTTCCCAGGATAAAAAAAAAAAAAAAAAAAAAAAAAAAAAAAAAAAAAAGGTTAGGTTAGGTTAGGTTAGGTTAGGTTAGGTTTTTTTTTTTTTTTTTTTTTTTTTTTTTTTTTTTTTTTTTTCCCCGGCATCAATAATCCGGGCGTCGGCGACCCTCTGACTTAGGATGTCAGAGTTTTTCTACTACTTTCTTTATTTAAAATGTATACCTATTATTTCTTTATTATATACAATTACTTTTAAGCTACATTATTTTAACATTTTTGATTGTACAGTCTAGCCTTAATTTAGTTCCTTAATAATAATTTAGGCTAAGTGGAAGAGAGACAGTGATAAGCAACACATTTTTCCACTTCTTTTGACAGAATAGAGTTGCAGCCTGAAAACTCTTCGATTTTTTCAAGCTGCAACGCTACTCTATCTCACAAATCTTACATATTTATTTACAGTTAGGATAAACAATATACTTAGTAATACATTTTTCCACTTTTGACAGAATAGAGTTGCAGCCTGAAAACTCTTCGATTTTTTCAAGCTGCAACGCTACTCTATCTCACAAATCTTACATATTTATTTAGGATTTGGATTACAATATACTTAGTAACTTATGAGTACATAAATCTAACATTACATTTTCTTATTTTACATTGTGTACAACTTAATTGTCTATATGCATGTTATATATATATTCAAATATATATTCATCATATTTTAATACCTATTTGTTTCTTTTTATCACTATATTTCCAATTTCTATGCAATAACTTAGAAAAATGTCTCTTGTGTCATTTTTTCCTATTAGCATGGCGACATTTTCTGCTATAAGCTTCTGACCTACAGCTTGCTCTACTTCGTATCTCCTAAAACCAAAGGCTGGACAGTCAAATAGTATATGTGTCACTGTTTGCTTAATGTCAGGTTCGCAAAAACATGATGGGTTCTCCTTACACTTGAACCGGTTCAAGTATTCGGAGAACCCACCATGCCCGGTCATTATCTGGGTTAGCACGCCAGTTGGGCTTATGTGTTTGACTAATTTGAATGCATTGATGGCGTCGGGGAAAAACATCTTTGTGACCCCAGCGGTGTTACCTGTTTTTAATCTCCTGTTCCATTCGCCAAGCGTTCCTTGTCGGATTTGTCGCTTGACGAATGAAACAGGACAAGCGTCGTAGTCTGGTTTGGTCTTGATGTTCAAGGCTGCTATTTTAGCTAGTGCATCAGCTCTTTCGTTACCTTCCAGTCCGGCGTGAGCCTTAATCCAGAAAAGGTCCACTTTTTTATTTTGCTCCTTGCTGGCCTTCAAATTCGTACGAATTTTTACGGCAAGGGGGTGAGTGGAACCTTTGTTCGTTATGGCTTGAAGTGAGGATCTGGAATCGCTGTATAAGCCGAAACGGGTTTCCGTCCTTCTCAGGACCTCTTCCGTCGCTTTCCATATGGCCAGTAATTCTGCCTGGTACACCGAGCAATATGACGAGAGCTTCAGCTTTAGGGATTTTGTCTCGGCCCCATTTGTCCATATGGACAATGCGGCTCCGACTTTTCCCTCAAGCTTACTGCCGTCTGTGAACATCCGGACTGCGTAATCGCTGTGGATGTCCACTTGCTCCTGGTTTTCCAGGCATATGAATTCCTGGACCATATGTTCTGCTGGGTGGGGCTGTGCGAAATATGCCGACATTTTTTCCACTTCTCTGTCCGCTAGTGCTGATTGGGTGACACCCCTCCGTGCCTCGTACAGGGCGGCTGCCTCTTGTATCCTGAGGTCGAGGGGTAGTATGCCGCTCAGCACCAGCGCAGAGTTTAGGGAAACGGTTTTATATGCACGGCATAATTTCTGGACGAAACCTCGTTGCGTGTTGTCGAGCAATTTTTTCACGCACTGCTTTTTTGTGGCTGGGGCCCAGACGCTTGAAGCGTACATAACTACGGGTTCTGCCACTGCCTTATATATTGTCCTCACGACTTCTGGATGGAGACCCCAGCTGATCCTGGCTGCTTTTGATAGATGCTTATAGATGTTTTGTGCTTTTTTGCACACTTTTGCAGTGTGTTGGTTAAAAGTCAATTTTTCATCTATCACTAGCCCCAGGATCGTGATCTCCTTGGACATTGCAATGTCGATCCCGCCCATCGTTAGGCGTGGGGTATCAAATTTCAGCTTCCTCGTCACAACCATCGCGTTGGTTTTGTGTGGTGCGAACTTCAGCTTATTTTTGATACCCCACTCCCGGACACGGGCGAGCGCGGCATTGGCCTGTCTTTGGACTTCTGTGCCGGTGTCCCCATCGAATACCAGGACGACGTCGTCCGCAAACGCTTGGCTATAATGCTTGCTTG
Organism: Venusia cambrica; assembly: GCA_951394065.1. Classification (NCBI taxonomy): domain Eukaryota; kingdom Metazoa; phylum Arthropoda; class Insecta; order Lepidoptera; family Geometridae; genus Venusia; species Venusia cambrica. Next base: position 8,020,937 of record OX596071.1, read on the forward strand.
CCTGCAGCTCCTTGAGGAGTGGGTCAAGTAGCAGGTTCCAAAGAATCGGGCCACCGATGGATCCTTGCACACATCCTTTTTCGGTAGTTTTAAGTATTTCTTCCCCTGCATAGCGTATTCTGACCCTCCTATCCTCCAGGTAACTGTCTATCAGCTTTCTTATATTTAATGGGCATCCTTCCTCTGCCAGTCGGACTCTTATAGCGGGCCACCAAGCACTGTCAAAGGCACCCTCTATATCCAGGGAGACCACAGTCGTGACCTTCCTCTGCTGAAGTTTGTCCCGAATGTGTCCTACCAGGTCATAGAGGGCGTCTTCAGTGCTTTTTTGGGGCGTGAATCCGTACTGGCGAGTACTAAGCCTAGGGAGTATGTGCCATTTTAACCTGCCTATCACCATTTTCTCTAAGACTTTTCCCAGCACCGGAAGAAGGCCTATCGGTCGGTAGGATTTGGGGCTCAGGTAGTCCTTTTTTCCCGGTTTTCTGAGGGCCACCACTGTCGCTTCTTTCCATGGTTTTGGGAAAAGTCCTAGTTCTAGGCATTTGTTTGATAATGATTTGAAGGTTTCTGGGTTATTCCGTATGGCGTGTAGACATATGTCCGGCGTGAGACCGTCTGACCCCGGGGCCTTCTTGAGGTTAAAACTCTCTGCCGCTGAAATGACTTCATCTAAGGTAAACGGTGGGTCATGCTTCTCATCATGGCCCGGGCCGTTTACCTTGTTTGCTAATCCCCTTGTGTATCGATGGTCCGCGTTGTCTTGCTCGTGCCTATCCTCCGGATAAAAGGTTTCTGCAAGCAACAGCGCGGATTGCTGGGGAGTCAGCGGCTTCCCGTCTTTTACCAACGGCAGGTCCTCCTGCCTGTTTGTTGTCCTCCCTATCACCCTATAAATGCTATCCCACATCCCCTCCCTATCTTGTTTCCCACAAAACTCCTTCCAACTGTCTATTTGCGCTTTTTTCACCTTTTGCTCATAATCCTCTTTTGATTTCAGGTACTCCCGGATGACTTTTCCTCTTCGGACTGGCGCTGCGCAGCGGATTCTCCTCTTCTTCGTGCGGACTTCTTTCTTCAGGCGGGCGAGTTCCTCCGACCACCATGGCAAGGTAAATTTCTGGTTTGTCTTCTTTTTTGGAATCGCGTGGTTGCATGCTTTACTAATCGAGTCAATGTAGTTTTCTGTCATCTCTTCTAGTCGTACTGTTTCTGTAATTTTGTCTATTTTGTCACTGTCAATGTCATTGTCACGCTGTAATTGAGTCAGTTTCTCATGAAACTGACTCCAATTTGCTTTCTTAGTGTTGTAGAGTCTAGTCGTTCGATTAGTGTGCATGCCCCTCGCTTCCTTTAGTCTTAGATCAAAAGTGATGGCATTGTGGTCGGAGTTTACTAGATGTTCGTCCACCTTCCAGTCCTCCACGTAGCCGAGGAGATCCGACGTGCAGGCTGTGACGTCGACGAAGCTTGAGTACCGCCTGTTTCCTCTTATTGTGTCGAAGGTTGGGATATCGCTGTTATTGAGGATCTGAAGGCCCATGTCACCGAGAGTACCTGCTAGGTCGGTTCCCCTGTGATCTACTTCGTTGGAGCCCCACCATGTGTTATGGGCGTTTCCGTCTCCTCCGTAGACAGCCTTGGCCACTCTGATATTCTTTTGCACTTTCTCCAGTTGGTCCAAGTACGGCTGGTATGGCTTTTTTGAGCCTTCGGGCTCGAAGTAGAATGAGACAAATACAATTTCCCAGGCGCTGGTTCTAATTTTGACTACGACAACATTGTGTGTAGTCAGATCAGGGTACAGGATGACGTCAAGTTCATCGTCGAACACGACAATGGCCGCCTTGACCTTGACGTCGTCCTGGCCCGCGTACTGGTAAACCCTGGTTCCTTGGCTTTGTCTCACTCTACCTGCGGTCCCGAGGTACGGTTCTTGTAGGAGCGCGATTGATATGTTCCTTCTGGTCGCTTCCAGCATCAGCTCTTGAGTGGCCAGCTGTCTACGTTGGAGGTTTGCTTGAACTACGCGGTATACTTTGGAGGGGGGGTTTGGAGACGATTGTGCCCTTGGGACCACCTTAGCAGTATGCTATAGAGGCTCGTGCCAAGGTGTCCCACTTCCTCCGGACAGGGCATTCTTGGCTGAAGGCGTTGTGGTCCTTCCTATCCAACTTTGCCTGGGTGCAGTTACAGCATGAAGGAGGTATTCCAGCCATCCAGTCCTCGCAGCTCGCCTTCATGTGTGGCCCCCCGCAATGGCTGCATTTTTCCACCGTTTCTTTACAGAAACGCCTGCCATGCCCGTATGCTAGACACCGTGAGCATTGGACTAGAGGTGACTGATCCGTCACTTTCACTCGTTGGAGGTCGATGTGGACCTCCCCTGCGTCCAGCATACGGTTCCAAATTTGAGGGGAAACCTTGAGCACGACTTGGCTGAGGTGCGGGTTCCTGCCTCTTCTTCTGTACCTCACTTCCAGTCTAGTTTCCTTTTCGCTGAGGTTCTTGAAGATCCCTCCATTCTGACTCCTCAGGGCCTTCAGGATGTCTTCGTCTGAGTTGTATTGAAGCACATCTCTGAGGATCAGAAGGGGGTCCTTATTTTTAATGTCCTCAACGTGTAGGTGTTTCTCAGCCTTTTTCAGTCTTTCTCTTATTCTATTTCTGTCTTCCTCTGTCCGACATCCCACAATCACCTTCCTATCTTTAGCCTTTCTGACTCGGTCAACTCTTATTCCTCCTTCCTTCGCGTTCACCACTTCCCGTATCCGGTTCAGGACCTCTTCCCCGGAGTCTTCATCGTCCTTGGAGGAAACCACAACGGAGTGCAACGTAGTCGGCTCGTTTGGCTGTCTTGTTGTCCGCCCTGCGGCCACACTTGCGTATGTGGTTTTCTCCAAGATCTCCTTTTGCTGGTCTAGAGCATCCTGAAGGCTCTCCATTCTCCGGGTGTTTTCTCTGAGTAGGTGACAGTGCTCTTCCATCTGTTTCCTAAGATCCTGAACCTCCACATGATCTCCTCTCCCCCCCTCCACAGGCTTTTCTATTTGCTCGTCATCCTTTTCCTTTTCCCTACCTTTCCTACTTCCTTTAGTGAGGTTTCTCTCCTTGACCAACAGGACAAGTCGGTCGGTAAGGCGGGCAACTTCAGTTTTGATTGGAAAGCTCACGCTTTTGGCTTTCTCAAGCTGTTTGCCTATGCCCTCCGCGCAGTCCTTTGCTTCTGCCTCCCTATATCCTGGGTACTCCTTTGGTTCACCCTCCCTTTCTCCAGACGTTCCTGTCATTTGAACCTGTACTCCTACCTCTTTCCACTGCTTACCCATGGTTTGTTCCTCTTCGACCTCCTTTGTCAGTTGGTAGAGTCTGTCGAGCGCCATGGTCACCTCAGTTTTAATATCTTTCCTTATGTTTTGCCCTTGTGCCAGGTAATGTTTAGCCTTGGCAAGACACTTTCGTGCCTCGGCGGCTCGCTTTCCTACTTTTAATGGGCTCTCCTTGGTTTTCTGGCTAGTCGGTCTCGAGGCGGCTGTGGTTTTGAGGCCTTCCTCCTTTGGGGGCTGCACGACTGCCTTCACACCCACTAAGATCTGAGGAACCCTCTTGCCTGGGTACGTTCTTTCCTTCGGGCTTGTGCTTACAATACCAGTTGTTAAGACTGGTTCGTCGGTAGAGGTTTTTTGTTGGGGCGAAGGCTGACCCGTGCCTCCCACCAGCTCCAGCCGTTCCACACTTTTCCTGACATCTACCGATATTTTTGTCAGGTCGATCAGGTCAAATGTGCTGTCTCCCGCTTGGGAGGGACCTGCTCTTACAGCTGGGGAGATCGGTGAGGTCGGGGACCCCGTCTTCATCTCTTCGGCAAGTTTTTTCGGTGTGCGAAACATAGTCAGAGGGTCAATATATGTATATATAGAATAGTGTCAAAATGTAAATTTGTAAAAGTTGTAAATAAAATTGTAAATTTCTTAACTAGCTTATATCTAAACACGTGTAGGCACGGAATTTTTGCCTAAATAAGATAAGAATGAGAATAAAAGAAAAATAAATGTAAAAAATTTTTTTTTTTTTTTTTTTTGACTCTACGTAGAGTCGGTCTGTGTATATGTCAGATTACCAGTAACCCTATTTGTTGTGCTGTTTATATATTAAAACTATAAACAGAATAAATTTTTGAGAAATTTCTTGTTTCTGATGTTTGACTCTACTTAGAGTCTGTCACTTACGCTGATCTAAAAGCTACTGAGGCGCTCTACTAGCCACAAAAAGTCCTATGTCGGTAGGAGCCCTGGTTCTGGAGATACGAAGGTTTCAAACTTTCCAATATGGCGGCTATACAAAAACAAAATGGCCGCTGAATTTTATGTTGGCTATAACTACGTCAATTTTTGTCGTAGAGACCTGAGGTTTCGAGATTTTCCAATAACCTGGGTTCCACAAACGCTCTCCTGATGTCAGAAGGTATCGTTTCTGAACAACTCTATGTAGAGTAATTATGTCAGTAGTTCAGTAGAGCCTGTGTTGCCAATGCCAATATAGAAAACCTCGCCTCAATACGACTTCAGTATCTAAAGTTATACACGAAACAAATTTTTCAAGATGGCGTCCAAAATGGCCGCCGATATTCTAACTTTGGCGGTTTTTTCGCCAGATGCCCCGAGTTTGGGCTCAAATTGGAGGTAATTTGGATGCGGGTCACTTTATTGAACTATTCTTTCAAAAACTCTGCCCCCCGATTAAATATTTACCTAAAATGCCACGAAAAACTTTAAAAATGTAATAAAAAATCTATTTAGCTACAAAAAATTTTAAAAATTTACAGTTTAGTATCTATCTACTTAATTCTATCTAGCCTAGTCAAAAAATTTTTTCTAGCTATCTGTATAGTAGTATTTCGTGTGGGTCTGAAATCTTTGAAAAATCCTAGCTTGGAAACCTGTCAATTATAATTTCTAAAAATTTGTACAATAGTACACCACAGTAAGGTCTAATAGAACACTAAATTAATTTTATGGTAGAGTATGCACTTATCGAGTAATAATTTTTTAAAATATGCAAATTTTCTTCAAACCCCTATATTTTGGAGAGTATTTCTTCCAGGTCCGTGAAAATTCAGAATTAGCTGTAATTAATTATATACTAATAGAATTTAACTCAAAAAATTTTCTAACTCTGTTATTTAGGGTACCTCGTGTGAGGGTGAAATTTTTAGAAATTTTTAATTCAAAAACTGGCAATTAAAAAATTTTTTCAAAAATTTTTACAGGCAGAGGGCCTTGATATCTTCAAAATTTTTATTTAAAATTAGTATGTAAAAGATTTAATTACGGAGATATAGAGTTCTGAAATTTGCAAAAATTTTTAAATTAAATATCTCAGTCAAAACTCAACTTTAGAGAATTCCAAAAGTGCCTCCGTAGTCAGGGCAGCAGTCCACTCGTGATGCAGCAGTCAAAATTTCTCCAGCTGTTCCGGATCGATGACCTCGTGTCCACGTGGTTTTTGTTTTTTTGTCGATTACTCCGCCATCCTTGGCGGGAAAAATCGACAAAAGGTGTCCAGGTGTAGGCCTTCAGGAGGCCCTCCGATGCCCTTCAAAAAATTGATAGGTCGTCGCTGCCAATCTCGAGAAAATCGAGACTTAAGATTTTTAATTCTTGAGAAAATCACTTTTTCAGTCGTAACTTGTTCAAATTTTCACTTTTTGCAACACTGAATTCACAAGCAGGTGCGCCTTCACAGCGCGGTTCCGAAATGGTATTACACTTGTATAAAACACTGATTTTACCAATTTTAAGGAATTTTTTAGCGCGGAAGGACTTGTATTTGTGGCCGCTCTCGGGTGCGGGGAGAGCGCGACTTGGTTAGGTTAGGTTAGGTTAGGTTAGGTTAGGTTAGGTTAGGTTAGGTTAGGTTAGGTTAGGTTAGGTTAGGTTAGGTTAGGTTAGGTTAGGTTAGGTTAGGTTAGGTTAGGTTAGGTTAGGTTAGGTTAGGTTAGGTTAGGTTAGGTTAGGTTAGGTTAGGTTAGGTTAGGTTAGGTTAGGTTAGGTTAGGTTAGGTTAGGTTAGGTTAGGTTAGGTTAGGTTAGGTTAGGTTAGGTTAGGTTAGGTTAGGTTAGGTTAGGTTAGGTTAGGTTAGGTTAGGTTAGGTTAGGTTAGGTTAGGTTAGGTTAGGTTAGGTTAGGTTAGGTTAGGTTAGGTTAGGTTAGGTTAGGTTAGGTTAGGTTAGGTTAGGTTAGGTTAGGTTAGGTTAGGTTAGGTTAGGTTAGGTTAGGTTAGGTTAGGTTAGGTTAGGTTAGGTTAGGTTAGGTTAGGTTAGGTTAGGTTAGGTTAGGTTAGGTTAGGTTAGGTTAGGTTAGGTTAGGTTAGGTTAGGTTAGGTTAGGTTAGGTTAGGTTAGGTTAGGTTAGGTTAGGTTAGGTTAGGTTAGGTTAGGTTAGGTTAGGTTAGGTTAGGTTAGGTTAGGTTAGGTTAGGTTAGGTTAGGTTAGGTTAGGTTAGGTTAGGTTAGGTTAGGTTAGGTTAGGTTAGGTTAGGTTAGGTTAGGTTAGGTTAGGTTAGGTTAGGTTAGGTTAGGTTAGGTTAGGTTAGGTTAGGTTAGGTTAGGTTAGGTTAGGTTAGGTTAGGTTAGGTTAGGTTAGGTTAGGTTAGGTTAGGTTAGGTTAGGTTAGGTTAGGTTAGGTTAGGTTAGGTTAGGTTAGGTTAGGTTAGGTTAGGTTAGGTTAGGTTAGGTTAGGTTAGGTTAGGTTAGGTTAGGTTAGGTTAGGTTAGGTTAGGTTAGGTTAGGTTAGGTTAGGTTAGGTTAGGTTAGGTTAGGTTAGGTTAGGTTAGGTTAGGTTAGGTTAGGTTAGGTTAGGTTAGGTTAGGTTAGGTTAGGTTAGGTTAGGTTAGGTTAGGTTAGGTTAGGTTAGGTTAGGTTAGGTTAGGTTAGGTTAGGTTAGGTTAGGTTAGGTTAGGTTAGGTTAGGTTAGGTTAGGTTAGGTTAGGTTAGGTTAGGTTAGGTTAGGTTAGGTTAGGTTAGGTTAGGTTAGGTTAGGTTAGGTTAGGTTAGGTTAGGTTAGGTTAGGTTAGGTTAGGTTAGGTTAGGTTAGGTTAGGTTAGGTTAGGTTAGGTTAGGTTAGGTTAGGTTAGGTTAGGTTAGGTTAGGTTAGGTTAGGTTAGGTTAGGTTAGGTTAGGTTAGGTTAGGTTAGGTTAGGTTAGGTTAGGTTAGGTTAGGTTAGGTTAGGTTAGGTTAGGTTAGGTTAGGTTAGGTTAGGTTAGGTTAGGTTAGGTTAGGTTAGGTTAGGTTAGGTTAGGTTAGGTTAGGTTAGGTTAGGTTAGGTTAGGTTAGGTTAGGTTAGGTTAGGTTAGGTTAGGTTAGGTTAGGTTAGGTTAGGTTAGGTTAGGTTAGGTTAGGTTAGGTTAGGTTAGGTTAGGTTAGGTTAGGTTAGGTTAGGTTAGGTTAGGTTAGGTTAGGTTAGGTTAGGTTAGGTTAGGTTAGGTTAGGTTAGGTTAGGTTAGGTTAGGTTAGGTTAGGTTAGGTTAGGTTAGGTTAGGTTAGGTTAGGTTAGGTTAGGTTAGGTTAGGTTAGGTTAGGTTAGGTTAGGTTAGGTTAGGTTAGGTTAGGTTAGGTTAGGTTAGGTTAGGTTAGGTTAGGTTAGGTTAGGTTAGGTTAGGTTAGGTTAGGTTAGGTTAGGTTAGGTTAGGTTAGGTTAGGTTAGGTTAGGTTAGGTTAGGTTAGGTTAGGTTAGGTTAGGTTAGGTTAGGTTAGGTTAGGTTAGGTTAGGTTAGGTTAGGTTAGGTTAGGTTAGGTTAGGTTAGGTTAGGTTAGGTTAGGTTAGGTTAGGTTAGGTTAGGTTAGGTTAGGTTAGGTTAGGTTAGGTTAGGTTAGGTTAGGTTAGGTTAGGTTAGGTTAGGTTAGGTTAGGTTAGGTTAGGTTAGGTTAGGTTAGGTTAGGTTAGGTTAGGTTAGGTTAGGTTAGGTTAGGTTAGGTTAGGTTAGGTTAGGTTAGGTTAGGTTAGGTTAGGTTAGGTTAGGTTAGGTTAGGTTAGGTTAGGTTAGGTTAGGTTAGGTTAGGTTAGGTTAGGTTAGGTTAGGTTAGGTTAGGTTAGGTTAGGTTAGGTTAGGTTAGGTTAGGTTAGGTTAGGTTAGGTTAGGTTAGGTTAGGTTAGGTTAGGTTAGGTTAGGTTAGGTTAGGTTAGGTTAGGTTAGGTTAGGTTAGGTTAGGTTAGGTTAGGTTAGGTTAGGTTAGGTTAGGTTAGGTTAGGTTAGGTTAGGTTAGGTTAGGTTAGGTTAGGTTAGGTTAGGTTAGGTTAGGTTAGGTTAGGTTAGGTTAGGTTAGGTTAGGTTAGGTTAGGTTAGGTTAGGTTAGGTTAGGTTAGGTTAGGTTAGGTTAGGTTAGGTTAGGTTAGGTTAGGTTAGGTTAGGTTAGGTTAGGTTAGGTTAGGTTAGGTTAGGTTAGGTTAGGTTAGGTTAGGTTAGGTTAGGTTAGGTTAGGTTAGGTTAGGTTAGGTTAGGTTAGGTTAGGTTAGGTTAGGTTAGGTTAGGTTAGGTTAGGTTAGGTTAGGTTAGGTTAGGTTAGGTTAGGTTAGGTTAGGTTAGGTTAGGTTAGGTTAGGTTAGGTTAGGTTAGGTTAGGTTAGGTTAGGTTAGGTTAGGTTAGGTTAGGTTAGGTTAGGTTAGGTTAGGTTAGGTTAGGTTAGGTTAGGTTAGGTTAGGTTAGGTTAGGTTAGGTTAGGTTAGGTTAGGTTAGGTTAGGTTAGGTTAGGTTAGGTTAGGTTAGGTTAGGTTAGGTTAGGTTAGGTTAGGTTAGGTTAGGTTAGGTTAGGTTAGGTTAGGTTAGGTTAGGTTAGGTTAGGTTAGGTTAGGTTAGGTTAGGTTAGGTTAGGTTAGGTTAGGTTAGGTTAGGTTAGGTTAGGTTAGGTTAGGTTAGGTTAGGTTAGGTTAGGTTAGGTTAGGTTAGGTTAGGTTAGGTTAGGTTAGGTTAGGTTAGGTTAGGTTAGGTTAGGTTAGGTTAGGTTAGGTTAGGTTAGGTTAGGTTAGGTTAGGTTAGGTTAGGTTAGGTTAGGTTAGGTTAGGTTAGGTTAGGTTCGGTTAGGTTAGGTTAGGTTAGGTTAGGTTAGGTTAGGTTAGGTTAGGTTAGGTTAGGTTAGGTTAGGTTAGGTTAGGTTAGGTTAGGTTAGGTTAGGTTAGGTTAGGTTAGGTTAGGTTAGGTTAGGTTAGGTTAGGTTAGGTTAGGTTAGGTTAGGTTAGGTTAGGTTAGGTTAGGTTAGGTTAGGTTAGGTTAGGTTAGGTTAGGTTAGGTTAGGTTAGGTTAGGTTAGGTTAGGTTAGGTTAGGTTAGGTTAGGTTAGGTTAGGTTAGGTTAGGTTAGGTTAGGTTAGGTTAGGTTAGGTTAGGTTAGGTTAGGTTAGGTTAGGTTAGGTTAGGTTAGGTTAGGTTAGGTTAGGTTAGGTTAGGTTAGGTTAGGTTAGGTTAGGTTAGGTTAGGTTAGGTTAGGTTAGGTTAGGTTAGGTTAGGTTAGGTTAGGTTAGGTTAGGTTAGGTTAGGTTAGGTTAGGTTAGGTTAGGTTAGGTTAGGTTAGGTTAGGTTAGGTTAGGTTAGGTTAGGTTAGGTTAGGTTAGGTTAGGTTAGGTTAGGTTAGGTTAGGTTAGGTTAGGTTAGGTTAGGTTAGGTTAGGTTAGGTTAGGTTAGGTTAGGTTAGGTTAGGTTAGGTTAGGTTAGGTTAGGTTAGGTTAGGTTAGGTTAGGTTAGGTTAGGTTAGGTTAGGTTAGGTTAGGT